>JAOWBW010000333.1:777185-880665 GCA_026119855.1 Campanula takesimana
ACTACGGATTCGTCAACAAGGGTTCACCAACGGACTCATCCAAGGGATTCACCAACGGATTCGTCAACAAGGGTTCACCACGACTCATCCAAGGGATTCACTAACGGATTCATCAAAAGGTTCATAACGGCCTCATTCAAACATTCAGCGGAAGGTTCACCTAACGGATCATGCCACCCCCTCTATCAACAAAAGCCGCTCACACATGGAGCGCACCACTATCTCTCTCAATTTCAAATTCTTGCTTTCATCGAGTCTTTGGCTTTTCTTGGTGATGTCCTCGGCGGGTGTTTTTAACTTTCGTCGACGCGTTTTGCTTTGCAATCCACGTCGCCGAGGGGCTCTGTAGACACCCCGCCTTGGACCGCTCACCCCGATTGCACATTTGATTTTGTTTTTCTCCCCATTTTAAGTGTTTCTCGTTAGTTTCTGTCACTTCCGTTAAGTTCCTGAATGACTTCGTTAAGTCCAGGGACTAAACTGAATGACAGGGCTGACTTTCTAGTCCATTCTGTCAAAATTGCCTTCTCTGAGTCGCGCGCCTCCGACAGAAGAGCCAGGCGCGCGCTGCCTCCCGCCCCCAAAGGCAGGAAGCGCGCGCCTCTGGGCGGCAGTTACAGATTTCTGGCCAGGATTCCCTCCCTTGCTCAATTTGCAGGATTTTGCCCGGAAGGATTTCTTGGTGACTGAGTTTTTGGCACCAAAAACACCCCTCTTTCACCTATAAAAACCTCTCTTTACCTCCATTTTCAAGGATCGAAATTTAGACCGAAAATTGACTTACAAAAACTATACCAAAATCACTTTCTAAAAGTTCTCCAAGGATTTCATCAAGCAATACTTGAAGGTCTTCAAATTGTTGGTAAAAGTCCATCTTTCCTTTCTTTTCTACTTCATCTCCTCTCTCTCTTTTACTCTAATCAAATGTGAAATCACCCAAATCATTTTGGGACATGACTCTAATGATCACCTCATCTCATTGAGGTTGGTTAAGGAGTTATCTCCTACATTCTAAATCCTATTTTAAACCCCCTTTTTATGACTTAAAGAAGAAGAAGAAGAAAATTTTCATTCATGTAGATTTTGATCAAGCAAGACCAACTTAAGTTGGGCGAGATGGGTGTTTCGGTACTTCCCATCTCGTAATCTAACCCCCGGACCTCAAAACAAAGAATCTCTGTTTTCATAATCAAACTTAGGCTACAATCTATAGGTTTTTCTTATGTTCCTTTAAAAACATTGGTGGCGACTCTAAACAATCTAAAACAAGTTAGACATCCTAGGATAATTCACCGCTCTAGCCAAGCCGTGGTTCCCCCGGGGTATCTACAGATATGGAGACCATAGCCGAGCGTGTGTTCCCCTTCTTTGTTAATGAAAAATTTGATCTTTCCGTGTACCCTGAGATTGCAAACATCTTGAATGATAAATTAACTAATAATGAATCTAATGAACTAGTTAATAACGATTCAAATAATGATGAAATAGACCACGAAAACACAACATACTTAACTGAACTTGCTCAACAGGTACGTAGTCGTGGTGAAAATGGTCTAGGGGCTGACGAAGAATTTCATGTTGTTAATCTCGGTACCGACGAAAAGCCGAAAGAAACCAAGATCGGAAGCTTCTTCAAGGGGGAAGAAAAAGACAGATTGACTGCACTGCTCAGAGAGTTCGTGGATGTATTTGCATGGTCATACAAAGACATGCTGGGTTTAGACAGAAAGGTCGCGGAGCACAGAATTCCGATCAGAGACGATGCTAAGACGACAAAGCAGAAACTCAGAAAGATCAAGCCAGAATGGTCTTTACAAGTCAAGGAAGAGATAGAGAAGCTTCTCAGTATGGGCTTCATCAAGGTTATTGAATACCCGATATGGCTAGCCAACATAGTGACAGTCAGAAAGGCCAACGGCAAGGTCCGTGTTTGTGTGGATTTCCGGGATTTGTACAAAGCTTCTCCAAAGGATGACTTTCCACTACCCAACATTGACATACTAGTCGACTCCACTACAGCCTATGAGGTCCGCTCATTTGTGGATGGGTTTGCTGGGTACAATCAGATTCTCATGGCCGAGGAGGATCAACACAAGACTGCTTTCATAACACCGTGGGGAACCATTTGCTACACAGTTATGCCGTTTGGGTTAAGGAATGCTGGGGATACCTATCAAAGGGCCGTGACAGACTTGTTCCTTGACATGATTCACAAAGAGATCAAGGTCTACGTGGACGACATGATCATCCACTCTAAAGGGACCGACGTCCAGCACTTGATTGATCTCCGCAAGTTCTTTGAAAGGCTTCGTCAACACAAAATGAGGCTCAATCCCGCAAAGTGCACTTTTGGGGTTATCCGAGGCAAAGTTCTTAGCTACATGGTTACCGAGAGGGGAATTGAAGCAGATCCCTTAAAAATCAAGGCAATCCTTGACATGCCTCCTCCCAAGACACAGAAAGAGATCAAAGGTTTCATGGGCAGGCTTCAGTACATCTGTTGGTTTGTGCACCAACTTACTTCCATGTGTGAGCCAATCTTCAAGCTACTCAAAAAGATTATGGCTCTAGAATGGACCGACGCTTGCCAAGAAGCTTTCGACCAAGTGAAGCATTATTTGACATGCCCTCCAGTCTTGGTTCCACCTCACAAGGAGAAGCCTCTCTTGCTTTACCTCACAGTGAATAATGAAGCCCTTGGGGCTATGCTAGCACAAGAGCAACGAGTCTCCACAAAGGAGAATGCCATTTATTTTGTCAGTCGCAGGTCTTATGGAGGTGAAAAGAACTACTCTGTCTTAAGGAAGTCATGTGCAGCACTGGTTTGGGTTACTCAAAAGCTCAAACATTACATGGAAGCTTTTCCAATCAAGCTAGTAGCAAAAGTGGACCCGCTCCGCTACATCTTCGAGAAACCTTTCATGTCAACAAGGATAGCCAAGTGGTATTTCATGCTCGCAGGCTATGACACCACTTATGCAACACTCAAATCCATCAGGGGGAAAGTGTTCAGTGATCAGCTTGCTGAATTTCCGTGTGATGAAGTGAAGGGGGAGGACTTACAGTTTCCCGACGAGCACTTGGTTTGCACTACAACCGAGGAAAATAAGTGGCAAATATTTTTCGATGGCGCCACCAATAAGCATGGTTATGTGATAGGAATGTTGCTTGTCGATCCAAAGGAAATCTATACTCCGATCGCAATCCGTCTTGAATTTGAAGCTACCAACACATTGCCGAGTATGAGGCATGTATAGCAGGGCTAGAGGCAGCACTAGAAAGAAACGTCATAGAACTAGAAGTGCTTGGTGACTCCCTGCTCCTTATCAATCAGACATCGGGTAAGTGGCGAATCCAAGACCCGACCCTCCAACAATATGGTCAACACCTCAAGAAATTAGCTGAACAGTTCCAAGACATCACGTTCACTTATTTACCGAGGGACAAGAACTGCTTTGCTGATGCTTTAGCTACCATAGCCTCACTAGTTGAGATGCCCAAAGGAAAAATGGTAAAGCCCTTCAAAATTTCAAGAAGAACCAGTTCAGCATACTGCATGAGTATTGAGATCAATGAAGTCAAAGATAACGCTCCGTGGTACACAGACATCATGAACTTTCTCAACAATGGCACCTTTCCCGAAAACAGCAATGGGAAAACTCGAGTGGCCTTACAAAAGCGAGCCGCCAGATATGTGTTGATTGGAAACCGAGTCTACAAAAGACACCATCAAGGGATCAATCTTTTGTGTGCAAATGAGTCTGAAGCTTAAGAAATCATGCACAAAGACGAGTGTGGGCCCCACATGAATGGGATTATGTTAGCCAAAAAGGTACTCTATATTGGTTACTATTGGACTACAATGGAAGCAGACTGCATTGAGAAGGTCAAGAAATGTGCCAAGTGCCAGTTCCATGCTAATCTGCAACATGCTCCACCTTCACAATTGTACAACATGACCACGCCTTGGACATTCTCTTGTTGGGGTATAGATATCATCAGCAAGGTCCATCCTACAAGAAGCAACGGACAGTCATTCATTCTAGTGGCCGTGGATTATTTCGCAAAATGGGTCAAGGCACAAGCTTACCGAGTTCTCAACGCCAAGAAGGTGGCCGAATTCATGAAGAACAACATCATGTGCCGATACGGTATTCCTCATGAGATCATCTCCGACAATGGGTCTCACTTGGAGAAAGAAATGGATGCACTTTTGGTTAACTACAAGATTGCCAAGCACAAGTCATCCCCATACCGTCTCCAAGCCAATAGAGCGGTCGCAGCAGCAAATAAGACAATCGAGGTCATCATACGAAAAATGGCTTCAACGGGAAAAGATTGGCCCGAGAAATTACCACTAGCATTGTGGGGCTACCGCACGTCAATACGGTCAGCAACGGGAGAAACTCTGTACTCATTGGTTTATGGTTCTGAAGCTGTACTCCCAGTCGAACTCGAGGTTCCTTCTCTACGGGTCTTACTCGAGAACCAATTCAACGAGGTTGATTGGATGCAAAGTCGATACGAGTAACTAGCCCTACTCAACGAAAAGTGGTTAAGAGCGTTTGAACATACAAGGGCTTATCAACAAAGAATGGCAAGAGCTTTCAATAAAAAAGGTGAAGCCTTGAAATATCAAAGTGGGAGATTTGGTCCTAAGAGAACATCCTCCCAATGCTATGAATCCCCTTGGGAAGTGGGGACCCCGATGGATCGGTCCTTATGTGGTCAAAAAGATACTAAGCGGCGGTGCAGTCCGACTCGTAGACTTGGATGGTGATCAATTACCAAAGGAGGTCAACCTCGACAAACTCAAGAAATTCTAATCTTAACAAATAAAGACCATAAAAAAAATAAAAAATAAAAATAAAAAGAACGCTCGCTAGATTGAAAACCTGCAAGGGCGGCCTAGGCAAAAATTAGAGCAAGTGCAAAAAAGAAGCCCGCTAGATTGAAAACTCGAAAGGGCGGTCTAGGCAAAAAACAGGGTGCATATAAAAAAAATGGTCTTCATTTGTTTGAACTACGGAGACCTGAGCCTCTCTACGAGAGGAACGTAGGCAACCTTCGGGTGCGGTCTAAAACAATAATTTTTACCCAATCATGTCATAACAAAATGCAATTTTATTCAATCATTGAACTATTTTAACCTTTACAACGGATGATGTTGAGCAATAAATGACATAAAAACATTAAATCCTAAGAAAGTGGTTTACTTAATTGCAATCTTGGGGTGCTAGGGAAAATCTAATTTTCTCTTAGCTTTCGAAGGGCCACCCGAACGGCTCTCAATACTACTCTTCTTGGGAGGTCTTGGAACACTAAGGCGGACTAAAACCTTCTGAGCAGCGACGCGCCTCCGAGCATAAAAGTTATCCAAATGACTACCGAAGGGGTCAGCCAGAATATTGTGTGAATCAGTTGTAGCCTCCCTATATCTCAAAGCACTGCTAGGCTCATAATCCTTTCCTAACAACTCGGCTTGAAGTACGTCAACCCAAACAATGCCGCGATAAAGGGTGCCGAACAGATAATCCAGATAACTCTCGGGAAGAAAGATACTGCACCGATGAATAGGGGCGGAAACCCACCGATGGTCGTCATCTCCCCAAGCTGACTGAAGCTCCACTGAAAAGTACGGACCCATAGATGATACTGGGCGAAACACCCCACTCATAGGGAAGGGAATTATCTACTGACAGCCGAACTGCCTTAGAATGCGCTCCGGTTGGTAAAATGAAGAATCTCTCAGGCCGGGTAGGACCACATGTTTGAAACCTGGAGTCCATTCCATAAAAGGACGAAGACCCCAAGAGGGAGGGCACCACTCAATGTCGGCTGATGCCTGAGAAGCAAAGAACTTTTTCCAACTATCCTCGGTTAAGTCTCGGATCAGCAATTTTCTCCTATGAACAGCAAAAGGAGACAGATCGCCCTCTGAAGAATAAATCCTAAAATGTTCCCGGAGCCATATGGTTAGAAGCAAGGAGACAGATCGCCCTCCGAAGAATAAATCCTGAATTGTTGTTCCTTGGCCTGCAAGATAATCTCAGCCAACTACGCATCCGATGTTCCGAATGGTGTAACGAAAAGAACCTCACTAAAGAGACAAGTTGCCATGGCATTCCTCTTGAAGGACTGACTGACATGTCCTCCGAATACAAGCTGAAAAAACATCGGCAACTCTGTTATATCTACCACGGTACCATGCAGCATCTTCCTCACATCCTCAACAGGGAGGTTCGACAAATCGGACCAAGAATCAATCACTACACGATGATATTGGGGATGGCAATTTGACCCGCCAGTGGCATGCCAAGAATGGCACCAAAGTCATCAACAGTCGGCACCATTTCATTCGCTGAGAAGTTAAAGGTGTGACTGTTACAATCCCAAAAAGCTGCAGCGGCCTTCAACAAATCCCAGTCCGGGTTCAACGTCCGTAACGTGAAGAGAATGCGGAATCCAAAGTCTTTAACAAAAGCCTTTTTGGGGTGGGTCTTGAAAGATACACAAAGGTTGACAAATCCTTCTCATATTCACCAACAACCTTGGTATCAAGGGTAAGAGAATTGGAGGCCATGGCAAAGGTGAACTACAAGCAAAATTGAGCAAATAAAAAAGAAGAAATCATGCAGGAACAATGTGTTCGAACAGAGGCTGATATTATAGCTGTTGGAGATCTTTTGTCCAGCAAATGTCAAGCCCTAAAATTCGCTCCCCGAAAGAGCGCGCCTCTCGCCATCCACTTGGGAAGTGCGCGCGTCCCACATCCACCATCCGAGGCGCCCGCCTCCTACTTCAGAAGTTCCTCAGCCGGCCTTTGTCAAAAGAAGAAATCATGTAGAAACAAAATTCGGGCACTCCCAAAAACAGCAGGATCTACGTTCTTCATCAAAGCCACGGCAACTCCACCCTTGAAGACACATTTGGGCATAGAATAATTTGGTCCGCCCCTAAGGCATGTCCAAATTAAAGGGAGATAAAAACTACCACCAAAAGTAGGATTGTGTTTCTTTCCCTCTCTCTCAAAAGTCAAGGTCAACCTCAACGTTTTCCCCGGTCCACAGTCAACTGTGCCCACGTCCCGCAAAAGTCAACTACAAGTGCGACTCCGAACCGCTTACAGCTTCAAAACAACAAATTTGGTCAGTGGTGAACCACTGAGATCACTACCTCATCAGCAAAATCTACTCAACAAATTCGCATTCATCGGCATGCAGACTTCTGAGTCCCTCCACATCAGCAGGCAGACGTTCGAGTCCCTCTAAATCAGCAGGCAGATGAGTCCCTCTAAATCAGCAGGCACACGTTCGAGTCCCTCCAAATTATCAAGCAGACTCTCGAGTCCCTCTACATCGGCAGGCAGACTCTCTAGTCCCTCCAAATCAGCAGACAGACTCTCGAGTCCCTCTACATCAACAGGCAGACTTTCGAGTCTCTACATCAGCAGGCAGACTTTCGAGTCCGTCTACATCAACAGGCAGACTCTCCAGTCCTTCTACATCGGCAGGCAAACTCTCCCATCCCTCGCAATCAGTAGGCAGACTCTCCAGTCCCTCTACATCGGCAGGCAGAATCTCCAGTCCCTCCAAATCAGCAGGCAGACTCTCGAGTCCCTCTATATCGGCAGGCAGACTCTCCAGTCCCTCCAAATCAGCAGGCAGACTCTCGAGTCCCTCTACATCGGCAGGCAGACTCTCCAGTCCCTCCAAATCAGCAGGCAGACTTTCGAGTCCCTCTACATCGGCAGGCAGACTCTCTAGTCCCTCCAAGTCCTCTATACGGACTCTAAATTTTGGCCACGGTGGGCCGATTTCTATCACCGTAACCCTACTATCAGCAAAAGCCACTCACACAGGGAGCGCACTCCAATCTCTCGTAATTTCAAGATTCTTGTTTTCATCGAGTCTTTGCTTTTTTCCTGGTGATGTCCTCGGTGGATGTTTTGTTCTTTCGTCGATGCGTTTTGCTCTGCAATCCACGTCGCCGAGGGGTTCTATTGACACCCCGCCTTGTACCGCTCACCCCGATTGCACATATGATTTTGTGTTTCTCCCTATTTTAAGTGTTTCTCATTAGTTTCTGTTACTTCTGTTAAGTTCTTGACTGACTTCGTTAAGTCCAGGGACCAAACTGAATAACAGTGCTGACTTTCTAGTCTATTCTGTCATTTTTGCCATCTCCAAGGCGCGTGCATCCCACCACCAAAGCAGGAGGCGCACGCACCTGGGCGTCAGTTACAGATTTCTGTCCAAGAATCCCTCCTTGCTCCTTTTAATAGGATTTGCCCGGGAAACTGACCTTTGTGACTTGGTTTTGGCACCAAAAAATCACCTTCTTCACCTATATAAACACCTCTAATTCACCATTGAGTGGGAGGAAGATTTTGAATCATTAACAAAAACTATACACAAATACTTACAAGACATTTTCCTAAGAACCTCTTGAAGAAGTCTTTGAAGTTCTTTGAAGTATAGGTGTAGACACCCCGCCTTGGACCGCTCACCCCGATTGCACACTTGATTTTGTGTTTCTCCCTCTTTTAAGTGTTTTCTGTTAGTTTCTGTTACTTTGGTTAAGTTCCAGACGGACTCCGTTAAGTCCCGGGACTAAACTGAATATCAGTTCCAACTTTCTAGTCCATTCTATCAAAAATTGCTTCTCAGAGTCGCGCGCCTCCGCCCCTTGAGGCCAGACGCGCGCGCCTTCCGCCGCCTAGGCAGGATACGCGCGCTTCTGGGGTGTGTCAGTTACAGATTATGCCCAAGAATCTCTCCCTTGCTCATTATACATGATTTTGCCCGGGAAATATTTCTTGGAGACTCCGTTTGGCTCCAAAAAAAGTCCTTTTTCAACTATAAAAACCCCTCCAATCCATCATTGTAGGGGACCTTGGACATCATTACTTTTAGACCTTTTACTCACTTCTTTCCTAGGCTTTTTCTTGGGATTTCTTTAACTAAGTATTCAACCTATTCTCCAAGGCTTTACAAGAGGTTCTCTTTGAAGGATACTATAGGTAAATGTCTTAAGCATTTCTCTTCTTCTTCTTCTCCTTCTTCTTCTTCAATCAAATGTGCAATCACCCAAAACCATTTGGGACATGACACCCACGGTCCTTTCATTACATTGAATTGGCCTAGGAGTCATCTCCCTACATTTTAACTCTAAAACCCCTTTTTATCATCATTTTAATAGGAAGAACGCATTTATCTTTAAAAGTGAATTATGAACAAACAAGACCGACTTTGCTCGGGCGAAATGGGTGTTTAAGTACTTCCCATTTCGTAACCTAACCCCCGAACCCTTCATCCCAAAGAATCTCTGTTTTCGTGAATCAAACTTAGGCTTATAAACATTAGGTTTTCTAACGTTCCTAAAAAACGTGGGTGGCGACTCTAAAACACAATTAGACATCCTAGGGTAATTCACGCGCTCTAGCCAAGCCGTGCCCCCCCGGGGTATCTACAGTGACGACTCCGCTGGGGACTGCTTGAGGGTTAAACTTGTGTTTCTGTTCATAATTCACTTTTCTGGGCATTTTGGAAATTGACATGGGAAGCGCGCGCCTCAGACCTTCATGGTCCAAAGCGCGCGCGTCCCGCGTCAAATTTCAGAATCGCCCGCCTTCCATGTGTTCTTCCTATTCTTCCTATTATTTAGAAGCGGTAAACCTCAGCCCGTGGCGTAGTTCATGACTACATGCCGGGGGTGACCTCTAAGCCTCTCTTTAGCCGAGCACAAACCACACAATTCTAGTTAGGGTCTAACACTCCGTGACCAAGTCGGTTTCCATGTACTGAGATTTCCCTAAACTAATGTTTTCAAATCATACATGCCAACTTGTTGAAACGGACGAAAAAAAATCCGTCCCCAAAAGTGGTTATTTTGGACGAAAATAAAAAAAAATTCGTCCTGGCATGTATGCTTTACTACATTAATTTAGTTTAATCCCGACACATGTAGGATTCACAAACGCGATGGAATCCGATGATTATATGGGACCGTGAGATGGTCTATATACTAGTGTGACGATTCCATTATCTTCTTAGAAACCCCAAAAGGGACCCATTCCCTCCGATTTATAAAATAATAAAAAAAAGAGTCTTTTTTCTTATGTGGTTCGAGTCGTGTGCCCAACTGTGTGTTCTCAACCTCTTCATGGACCGAAAGTGTGAACCGAGACTGACAAGGGCTACTTCTCCAATTATAGGTCCGATTGGTACTCTCCGCATCTACAGGGATTCATCCAACAGGCTTGTCCGTGAACCGATCACTCCAATAGCTTCTATACCATCAATGGCCGGCGACTCCAACACCAACAACGCCATGACTCTCGAACTGCTTTCTGCCATGGTTCAAACACTCCAACAACAAATATCTACCCTTAACCAAGAGGCTCAAACCAAAGAAGCCTTGTGGCAAGCTCATGTCGACAGTCAAAGGGAGGCCCACGAGGCCGAGGTTGACCAAATGAAAGCCAAGCTCCTCAAGCTCTCCAAGAACAAGGGCGTTAATGACAATGAGGAATCCGAGTGGACCGAGGGTTTGTTTGAAAGTCCATATGTCAGTGCCCGCACCAAAAAAGTGGGGGGACCAAGCACCGACAACAACGACCCCAAAATGGTCGATTCCATCATGGCCTATATTGATCATAAATTCGACGGCCTCAACATGGGAAAAGGCTCCAACACAAGCCTTTATCAGTCATCCATCCTCATGAGCACGATGGCTGCTCTCCCCGACAAATTCAAGATGCCCGACATTAGCAAGTTTAAGGGCAACTCATGCCCGATGGCTCACATCGAGACTTACATTTGGGCTATGGTTACGAAGAAGGTCTCCCCAAAAGTTATGGCTCAACGCTTTCCTCTCACCCTCGAGGGGGCGGCAAAGGATTGGTATGCAACTCTCCCGCTCACTGTCCGTCTTGATTGGGATGCCGCTATGCTTGCCTTCAAAAATCAATATCAAGGCAATACCACTCACCGGCCCACAAGGAAAGAGCTCGAGAACACCACTCAAAGAGACAACGGGTCCTTCATTGACTTCACAAGGAGATGGAATGACAAACTCTCTGAAATTGTTTAGAGGCCAAACGCAAAAGAGCAAATGGACATCTTTCTCAAATGTCTCAAGATTGATCTCTATACCCACCTAAGTGGGGCTTGCTACTCTGACTTCTCCCAAATGTATGAGGCGGGGGTACGCATGGATGACTTTCTCAAGGAGATTAAAAAGGCCACTCCTACTTACCGATACAAGGCCGCCTCTAGTTCAAGCAAAGAGGCTTCTGTCAATGCTGTTACTACCGATAAGGGGAATTACAAGAAGGTCCCTCCACCACAAGGCAAGCGGTTCCAAAACGACCGCGTCTACACTCCTCTCAATGGCATGACCATCACGGAGACCTATGAAGCTCTAAAGGCCAAGGGACAAATCACTCCATTTCAAGGGTACAAGCAACCACAACCGCTCCGTCCCAATCACGCTCACCACAAATGGTGTGACTACTATCAATGCACCAACCACCTCACCGAGGATTGTTTCTCCATCCGCAACACCATCCAATACCTAATGAGGGTGGTGTCGATGTAATAGAGGTAGGAAAATTTGAAGGAACCACTCATTCGATCCCAATTGTGAATGAGGGCTCCGATGATATGAATAAACTTGATAATTATTGTTATGTTGTTACTTATGATGAGATTATGAGGGAAGTCTTAGAGAATAGGAAGAAGAAGCTACATGGGACCGTGAACGTGCTCACTTGCAGTGGCCGAGTAACAACGAGCACAATTCCTCCCAATACCGCAGCAACCAACACCTTTTCTCAAAGATCGCAAGCACGCGACATACCCGAAGATCCTTTGTTAACACAGCTCAAGAAGACGCAAGTTAACATATCCATCTGGGACATTATTGCATCATCAAAGAAACACCGAGACCTCGTCATCAAGAACTTGGATGACACATCAGTCATCACTTTTGCTGACATGGACCTCCCGCAATTTGGGTCCGAACACAATGAAGCCATCTACCTCAAAGTAAGGGCAAGGGGGAGACCCATCTCAAGAGTTCTAGTAGACGGTGGTTCTGCACTCAACTCAATGCCGAGCCGAGTCATGGGCATACTGGGGCTCAAAAGCTCCAATTTACAACCCTCCGCACAAGTCATTAGAGGGTACGACAGCACTGCCCGTACAGTCATGGGAATGTTAGAAGTTGATATCGAATTTGGAAGCATGATCATGTCCATCCCATTCCAAGTACTTGATGTCCCTGCGTCATTCAACTTACTTTTGGGCCGACCGTGGATCCACAGTTCCAATGCTGTCCCTTCCACTCTCCATCAATGTGTCAAGATCAGAAATGGGGACGAGATATTCACCGTCATGGCCGAGAATGTCACCATCCACAGAAATGGGGGACAACCCGTTCACCAAGTCCAACATAGGATAGAAGATGCCACTCTCTCCGGCGTCAACACCATCGACAAAGAAGGGGGAAACAGACAATGGACCCTCGGCAATCCTAAAATCCTTCGCATGATGAGGAACATGAATCACTTTCCCGGTCTAGGCCTAGGGAAGCATCAACAAGGGATATTGCACCCCGTAGAAGTTCATTTTGACAAGAACAAGTTTGGTCTAGGATACGAGCCTACCAAAGATGACTTGAAATACGAGCAAGCAGTCAAGAATCAAAAGACCCAAGCTCACAAAGAAGGGTGACAATATGAAATCCCTAACTTGAGGCCTTACCGCAACACACTAAACAGTTATTTTGTTCGCCAAGGGGAAGATGTTCCGTACATGATCTTTCCCGAACCATGGGTTAACAACAAGGGCGTCAGAAAGCCCGGTCTCGAGATCTTCACTGATTGTGAAATACCGACACAAGAAAGGGAGCCTACTCCAATGTCACCCCGAGAGTGGTGGGGCAAGAAAGTGACTATAGAGTCCGAGGTAGAGATTACCGTGGGGGAAGAACTATCCGATCTAGCCTCCATGTTCGAAGAATTTTCCATCATGGACGATTGGCAAGTCAACGCCATCTATGACACCGTTGTCAGAAAGGAAACCATCAGTGAGATCTCGCCAAGCTCCGAGCCAATCAACAACTGGTATTCAACGAAGGGTCCCATAGTATCCGAGGATTTCTTGATCCAAGAAATGGGTTGCATACCCCGTACAACAACAAAGGAAGAGCGGCTCACACTTACTTTCGAGTCCGAGAGTGTTTCCAATGCCCTCACCCAAGAGGATATGGAAGCAATAGCCGAGCATGTGTTTCCTTTCTTTGCTAATGAAAAATTTGATATTTCTGAGTACCCCGAGATTGCAAACATCATAAATGATGAATTAACTAATATGGAGGCCATGGAAAAGAAGGTTATAAGCAAGATTGGGCAATAAAATGGTGTTCAAAAATGGCAGAAAAAGGCTATTAGAATCGGATTATCAACCAGAAGCTGATATTATAGCTGTTAGGGGATCTTTTGGTCAGCAAATATCAGGCCCTGAATTCTGCCTCCTAGAGGCGCGTGCCTCCCGACACCAGTTTACAAGGCGCGCGCGTCCCGTCTCCAAGAGAGGAAGCGCCCGCGTCCCAGGTAGAAGAAGGCTCCAGAAATAGCCTTTGTCAGTTCAGAACAGCACCCAGGTGTTCCAGCGCCTTCAACCTGCAAAAAAGATCAATCCCAGCACAAAGCACTCCGTAGTCAACAGTGCTCGCACCCCATCAAAAGTCAAAGTCAAATAGTCAACATCAAAGTACAACTCACGACAACAATTTGGTCCAGGGTGAGCCACAGAATCACCGTTTCCTCATCAAGCAAAATATACATCCATTCAAAGAAGACGGTCCTCCGGGTCCCGCACTTCAGCAAACGGTCCTTCGGGTCCCGCACTTCAACAAATGGTCCTCCGGGTCCCGCACTTTAGCAGACGGTCCTCCGGGTTCCGCACTTTAGCAGACGGTCCTCCGGGTCCCGCACTTCAGCAAACGGTCCTCCGGGTCCCGCACGTCAGCAGACGGTCCTCTGGTCCCGCTTCCAGCAAACGGATCTCGCTATCAAGCAAACAGATCCCGCCTCCAGCAAACGGATCCAGCTATCAGCAAATAGATCCCGCTTCCAGCAAACAGATCCCGCTGTCAGCAAACGGATCCCTCTATTAGCAAAGCCGCTCACACAGGGAGCGCACCCTTATCTCTCAAAGCCGCTCACACAAGTAGCGCACCTCTATCCCCCGCAATTTCAAATTCTGCTTTTATCGAGTCTTTTCCTTTTCTTGGTGATGTCCTAGGCAGATGTCTGTCTTTCGTCGGTGCGTTTGCTTCGCAATCCACGCAGCCGAGGGGCTCTGTAGACACCCCGCCTTGGACCGCTCACCCCGATTGCACATTTAATTTTGTGTTTCTCCCTCTTTTAAGTGTTTTATGTTAGTTTCTGTTACTTTGGTTAAGTTCCAGACAGACTTCGTTATGTCCTGGGAGTAAACTGAATAACAGTTCTAACTTTCTAGTCCATTCTGTCAAAAATTGCTTCTCAGAGTCGCGCGCCTCCACCCTTGAGGCCAGAATTGAGGCCAGAATCTGCCCAAGAATCTCTCCCTTGCTCATTATACATGATTTTGCCCGGGAAAGATTTCTTGAGACTGCGTTTGGGTCCAAAAACATTCCTTTTTCAACTATAAAAACCCCTCCAATCCATCATTAGAGGGGACCTTGGACATCATTACTTTTAGACCTTTTACTCACTTCTTTCCTAGGCTTTTTTTTGGGATTTCTTCAACTAAGTATTCAACCTCTTCTCCAAGGCTTTACAAGAGGTTCTCTTTGAAGGATACTATAGGTAAATGTCTTAAGCATTTCTCTTCTTCTTCTTCTTCTTCTCCTTCTTCTTCTTCAATCAAATGTGCAATCACCCAAAACCATTTGGGACATGACACCCACGGTCCTTTCATTACATTGAATTGGCCTAGGAGTCATCTCCCTACATTTTAACTCGAAAACACCTTTTTATCATCATTTTAATAGGAAGAACGCATTTATCTTTAAAAGTGAATTATGAACAAACAAGACCGACTTTGCTCGGGCGAAATGGGTGTTTAAGTACTTCCTATTTTGTAACCTAACCCCCAAACCCCTCATCCCAAAGAATCTCTGTTTTCGTGAATCAAACTTAGGCTCATAAACATTAGGTTTTCTTACGTTCCTAAAAAACATGGGTGGCGACTCTAAAACACAATTAGCATCCTAAGGTAATTCACGGGCTCTAGCCAAGCCGTACCCCCCCCCGGGTATAGGTAAAAGACTACTAATTTCTCCCCTTTTCTACTTCATCTCTTCTCTCTTTCTTTGCTTTAATCAAAAGTGCAATCACCCAAACATTTTGGGACATGACACCAAAGACTACTTCACTTCATTGAAGCTAGTCACGGAGTCATCTCCCTACATTCCAAACACCCCTTTTTAAACCCCCTTTTATCATCAATAATAAGAAGAACATTTCATCATTTATGTAGATTTTGATCAAGCAAGACCAACTTTAGTTGGGCGAGATGGGTGTTTAAGTACTTCCCATCTCGTAATCTAACCCCTGAACCTCATAACAAAGAATCTCTGTTTTTGTAATCAAACTTAGGCTATAAACATTAGGTTTTTCTTATGTTCCTCTAAAACATAGGTGGCGACTCTAAAAATCAATTAGACATCCTAGGATAATTAACCGCTCTAGCCAAGCCGTGGTTTCCTGAGGTATCTACACTTCTCTACTTCATCTCTCTTCTTCTCTTTTTATTTCATCAAAAGTGCAATCACCCAAACATTTTGGGACATGACACCAAAGATTACTTCACTTCATTGAAGCTAGTTAAGGAGTTATCTACCTACATTCCAAACACCCCTTATAAACCCCCATTTATCATTACAAAGAACAGGAAGAACATTTTACTTATGTAGACTTTGATCAAGCAAGACCAACATTAGTTGGGCGAGATGGGTGTTTATGTACTTCCCATCTCGTAACCTAACCCCTTAACCTCATAACAAGAATCTCTGTTTTCGTAATCAAACTTAGGCTATACATTAGGTTTTTCTTATGTTCCTCTAAAACATAGGTGGTGACTCTACAACTAAAACCCAAATAGACATCCTAGGACAAACCGCCGCTCTAGCCAAGCGCGCGGGCTCCACCCAGGGTATCTACAGTGGCGACTCTTCTGGGGATGTTTGAGAGTTAAACATGCGGTTCTGATCAAAGTCTACATTTTTCTGGGCATTCTGGTTCCTGATGAGGGAAGCGTGCGCCTCTGGCCTTCTTGGCCTAAGGCGCGTGCATCCCACATCAAGGACCAGCATCGCCCGCCTCCCATATGTTCTTCCTATTCTTCATCTTTTTTCTACACTAATTATTTCTGCAGGGGTTACAATGTATATTCAGGACCAGGGCAATCCCTTGAGTCCAAAGTCTGACAATCTGACATGTTTGCCCTGAAGCGGGCGCCTCCCATTAACTCTGCGCCATGCGCGCGCATCTTACAACACAGGCTAGGGGCACGCGCTTCTGGGTAGTTTTCCAGAACAGGGATAGTTTTAGAACATGGCAGAATGATGGGGTGTGGGCATAGTTGCCTGCATCAGGACTGATTTGGACTCTTGGACTGTTTTACTTTTGTGTTTTGTTTTATCGGTCACACGGGTGATTCGAGAGTTGTAAGTTATGTGCTTATTTGCTTTTCTTTCATTAAAAAAAAAGTAAAAAATGTTTTGTCACATGTTGGACCTCACACTACATGCACAAATTCTTATAAATTGCTCACTATCGAGTCGCACAAGTTCATAACCCCAAACCCATCGAGGCCCGTCCTAGAGAGTTTCAAGCTCCACCCGACCTTGACTCTCTCGAAGCAGTAAACCTCAGCCCGTGGCATAGTTCATGACTACATGCCGGGGGTGACCTTTAAGCCTCTCATTAG
The DNA here is from genome assembly GCA_026119855.1 of Campanula takesimana. NCBI lineage: Eukaryota > Viridiplantae > Streptophyta > Magnoliopsida > Asterales > Campanulaceae > Campanula > Campanula takesimana. Next base: position 794,171 of record JAOWBW010000333.1, read on the forward strand.
CCGAGCACAAGCCAACACAATTCTAGTTAGGGTCTAACACTCCGTGACCGAGTCGGTTTTCATTTGCTGAGATTTCCCTAAACTAATGTCTTCAAAACATACATGCTAAGTGGTTATCATGGACGAAATACAACTCCATCCCCAAGTTGTTATTATGGATGAAAATAAATAATTTGTCCCCGCATGTATACTTTACTACATTAATTTAGTTTAATCTCGACATGTGTAGGATTCACAAGTGTGATGGAATCCGATGAGTATATGAGACGGCGAGAAGGTCTATATACTAGTGTGACGATTCCATTATTTTCTTAGAAAACTCAAAAGGGATCCCGTCCCTCCGACTTATAAAAAAAAAAAAAGTCTTTTCTTTATGTGGTTTGAGTCGTGTGCCCATTGTGTGTTCTAAGCCTCTTCATGGACCGAAAGTGTTACTCAAGACTGACAAGGGCCTCTTCTGCAATATAGGTTCAATTGGTACTTACCGCGGGATTCAGCGAATCGGTTAGTTCGTGAAGTGATTACTCCAACAGCTCCAACAGCAACCATGACCGGCAGCAGCAACACCATTTCTATTGAACAACTCTCAGCGATGGTCCAAGTGCTCCAAGAACAAGTCTCCACTCTTACCAAAGAGTCCCAAAACAAGGATGATCTGTGGCAATCCCATCTTGACAATCAAAGGGAAGCCCACGAAGGCCGAAATGGGGCAAATGAAAGAAAAGCTCACCAAGCTTGCCAAGGGTAAAGACAAGAAAGACAATAACGAGTCCGAATGGACCAAGGGTTTGTTTGAGAGCCCCTATGTCAGTGCCCACACCAAAAAATGGGGGAACCGAGCACCGAGAATAATGAGCACAAGATGGTTGATTAAATTATGGCCTACATAGATCAACGCTTTAACGGCCTCAACTTGGGGAAAAGTCCCGACATGAGCCTTCATCAGTCCTCCATTCTCATGAGCACCATGCCCGCTCTCCCCGACAAGTTCAAGATGCCCGACATCAGCAAGTTCAAGGTAAACTCTTGCCCCATGGCACACATCGAGACTTACATATGGGCTATGGTTCCGAAGAAGGTCTCTCCTCAAGTTATGGCACAATGCTTCCCCCTTACTATCGAGGGGGGCGGCAAAGGATTGGTATGCAACTCTCCCGCTCACAGTCCGTCTTGATTGGGACACCGCTATGCTTGCCTTTAAAAGTCAATACCAAGGCAAAACCACTCATCGCCCGACCAAGAAAGAGCTCGAGAACACCACCCAAAGGGACAATGACTCCTTTATTGACTTCACAAGGAGGTGGAATGACTAACTTGCTGAAATTGTCGAGAGGCCTAACACTAAGGAGCAAATGGACATCTTCCTCCAGTGTCTAAAGATTGATCTCCATACCCATTTAAGTGGGGCTTGCTATGCGGATTTCTCTCAAATGTATGAGGCGGGGATCCGAATGGATGAATTGCTCAAGGATATCAAGAAAAATTCTCCTAGCTTCTGATACAAGGCCGCCTCTAACTCAAACAAAGAGGCTTCGGTTAATGCCGTCACTACCGAAAAGGGGAATTACAAAAGGGTTCCTCCTCCACAAGGCAAGAAAATTCAAGATGATCGTGTCTACAATCCTCTCTAAGGCATGACTATCACCGAGGACTTCGAAGCTCTCAAGGCCAAGGGGCAAGTTACTCCTCTCCAAGGGTACAAACCCAAGATGATACGTCCCAACCATGTCCACCACAAGAATTGTGACTACCACCAACATAGTGGCCACAACACCGAGGATTGCTTTGTCCTCCGCAATGTCATCCAAGATCTCATAGACATGAAAGAGTCCATAGTGCCTAGTGGAGATGATGTCAATGTAATAGAGTTACGAGAGTTTGAGGAGACCACTTATTCGATCCCAATTGTGAATAAGGGCTCCAAAGTTATGAATGCAATTGATAATTCTTGCTATGTTGTGACTTACGATGAGGTAATGAGGAAGTACTAGAGAATAGGAAAAAGAGGCAAGATGGGAACGTTAACATGCTAACTCGATCCGGATGAGTCATAGCAAACAACCCCACTACTTCTGCACCAAGCACCTCTTCTCAAAGATCGCAAGCTCGCGACGCTCCCGAAGATCCTATATTAACACAACTCAAGAAAACTTAAGCCAATATATCCATTTGGGACCTCATTGCATCCTCAAAAAAGCACCGAGATCTTATCATCAGCAATCTCGATGACACATCAGTCTCTCCCGATACTACTCCCAAGGACCTCACTGCAATTATAGGCCACATTTATTTTGGCAATGTCATCACTATTGCCGACATGGACCTTCCACCATTTGGGTCTGATCACAATGAAGCCATCTACCTCAAAGTAAGAGCAAGGGGGAGAACTATTTCAAGCATCTTGGTTGACGGTGGTTCCGCACTCAACCTAATGCCCGGCCGAATCATGGGCATACTGGGCTTAAGAATTCCGATCTAAGGCCTTCTACTCAAGTAATCCGAGGTTATGACAGCACTGCCCGTACAGTTATGGGTATGGTGGAAATAGACATTGAGTTTGGGAGCATGGTTATGTCCGTCCCGTTCTAAGTGCTCGACGTTCCCTCCTCATTCCACTTGTTGTTGGGTCAACCATGGATACACAGTTCCAACGCCGTCCCTTCAACTCTTCATCAATGTGTCAAGTTCCAAAATGGAGATGAAATAGTGACTGTCATGGCAGAAAACGTCACTATCCACAGAAAGGGGGAACCCGCTCACCAAGTTCAGCATGGTTTACCAGACTCTACTCTCTCTGGTATCTTAATCAATGCCATTGACAAAGAAGGGGGAAATGTATCATGGACCCTTGGCAATCGCAAAGTCCTTCGCATGATGAGGAATATGAATTACTTCCTAGTTTAGGCCTAGGGAAATATCAACAAGGAAGGATGAAACCTATTGAGGTCCCTTTTGTTAAGAACAAGTTCGGTTTGGGATATGAGCCTTCCAAAGATGTCTTGAAATACGAGCAAGCCGTCAAGAATGAAAAGGCCCGAGCCTGGAAGGAAGGCCGTTACTATAAAATTCTCAATTTGAGGCCTTACCGCAAGACACTAAATGGCTACTTTGTTCGCCAGGGAGAAGCTATCCCGTACATGATCTTTCCCGAGCCATGGGTTAACAGCAAGGGCATCAGAAAGCCTGGTCTCGAAATGTTTTCCGATTGTGAGATTCGGAAATCCGAAGGGGAACCAACTCCTATGTCACCCCGAGAATGGTGGGGGAAGAATGTGGCCATAGAGTCCGAAACAGAAATCACCCTTAGGGAAGAATTGATGGATTTAGCCTCCATGTTTGAGGAATTCACCATCATGGACGAGTGCCAGATCAATTTCATCTATGACACCGACACGAGAAGGGAAACTATCAATGAGATCCAGCCAAGCTCCGAGCTAATCAACAACTGGTATTCAATGAAGGGGCCCGTGGTATCTGAGTAATTTTTTATCGAGAAGATGGGTTGCATTCCGCGCAAGGTTACAAAAGAAGACTTGTTAACATTCACTTTCAAGTCCGAGAGTGTTTCCGATACCCTCACCCAAAAGGATATGGAGGCAATAGTCGAGCGTGTGTTCCCTTTCTTTGTTAATGAAATTTTTTATCTTTCTGAGTACCCCGAGATTGCAAACATCATAAATGATGAATTAACTAATAATGAATTTAATGAACTAGTTAATAACGATTCAAATAATGATGAAATAAACCACGAAAACACAACATACTTAAATGAACTTGCTCAACAGGTCCGTAGTCGTGGTGAAAATGGTCCAGGGGCTGATGAAGAATTGCATGTTGTTAATCTGGGTACCGACAAAGAGCCAAAAGAAACCAAGATCGGAAGCTTCTTCAAGGGGGAAGAGAAAGACAGATTGACTGCACTGCTCAAAGAGTTCGTGGATGTATTTTCATGGTCATACAAAGATATGTCGGGTTTAGACAGAAAGGTCGCCGAGCACAGGATTCCGATCAGAGACAACGCTAAGCCGACAAAACAGAACTCAGAAAGATCAATCCAGAATGGCCTTTACAAGTCAAAGAAGAGATAGAGAAGCTTCTTAGTGTGGGATTCATCAAGGTTATTGAGTATCCAAAATGGCTTGCAAATGTCGTGACAGTCAGAAAGGCTAACGGCATGGTCCGTGTTTGTGTGGATTTTCGGGATTTGAACAAAGCTTCTCCAAAGGATGACTTTCCACCACCCAACATCAACATGCTAGTCAACTCCACTGCTGCCTAAGAGGTCCGCTCATTTATGGATGGTTTCGCTGGGTATAATCAGATTCTTATGGACAAAGAGGATCAACACAAGACTGCTTTCACAACACCGTAGGGCACCTTTTGCTACACCATCATGCCATTTGGGTTGAGGAACGCTGGGGCTACTTATCAAAGGGACGCTGGGGCTACTTATCAAAGGGATGTGACAGACTTGTTTCATGATATGATTCACAAAAAAAATTGAAGTCTATATGGACGACATGATTATCCACTCGAAGGGTACCGATGGTCAACATTTGATCGACCTCCGCAAGTTCTTTGAAGGGCTTCGGCAACACAAGATGAGGCTCAATCCCGCAAAGTGTACTTTTGGGGTTATCCGAGGCAAGGTTCTTGGCTACATGGTTACCGAGAGGGGAATTGAAGCAGATCCCTCAAAAATCAAGGCAATCATTGACATGCCTCCTCCCAAGACACAGAAAGAAATTAAAGGTTTCATGGGCAGACTTCAGTACATCAGTCGGTTTTTGCACCAGCTTACTTCCATGTATGAGCCAATCTTCAAGCTACTCAAGAAGAATGTGGCTCTAGAATGGACCGACGCTTGCCAAGAAGCTTTTAACCAAGTAAAGCTTTACTTGACATGCCCTCTACTTTTGGTTCCACCTCACAAGGAGAAGCCTCTCTTGCTCTACCTCACAGTGAATGATGAAGCCCTTAAGGCTATGCTAGCATAAGAGCAACGAGACTCCATAAAGGAGAATTCCATTTATTTTGTCAGTCGCCGATTTCAAGGAGGCAAAAAGAACTACTCCGTCTTGGAGAAATCATGTGCAACACTGGTTTGGGTCACTCAAAAGATCAAACATTCTTTCCGATCAAGCTAGTAGCAAAGGTGGACCCGCTCCGCTACATATTTGAGAAGCCTTTCATGTCAACAAGGATAGCCAAGTGGTACTTCATGCTCGCCGGCTATGATATCACTTACGTCACACTCAAATCCATTAGTGCGAAAGTGTTCAGTGATCAGCTTGCTAAATTTCCGTGTGACGAAGTGAAGGGGGAGGACTTACAGTTTCTCGATGAGTACTTGATTTGCACTACAACTGAGGAAAATAAGTGGCAATTTTTTTTCGATGGCGCAGCCAATAAGCACGGTTATGGGATAGGAATGTTGCTTGTCGATCCAAAGGACATCTATACTCCAATTGCAATCCGGCTTGAATTCGAAGCCACCAACAACATTGCTGAATATGAGGCATGTGTAGCGGGGCTAGAAGCAGAATTAGAAAGAAATGTCACAGAACTAGAAGTATTCGGTGACTCCCTACTCTTTGTCAATCAGACATCGGGTAAATGGCGAATCCACATCTGACCCTCCAATTGTATGGTCAGCATCTCGAGGAATTGGTTGAACAGTTCCAAGACATCACGTTCAATTATTTGCCGAGGGACAAGAACCGCTTTGTTGATGCTTTAGCTACCATAGCCTCATTGGTTGAAATTCCCAAAGGAAAAATGGTGAAACCCTTCAAGATTTCAAGAAGGACCAGCGGCATACTGCATAAACATAGAGATCAATGAAGTTCAAGATAACCCCCCGTGGTACACGGACATCATGAACTTTCTCAATAATGGCACCTTCCCCGAGAACAGCAATGGGAAATCTCGAGTAGCATTACAAAAGCTAGCCGCCAGATATATGTTGATTGGAAAACGAGTCTACAAAAGACATCATCAAGGGATCAATCTCTTATGTGCAAATGAGACTGAAGCCCAAGAAATCATGCACGAAGTCCACGAGGGCGGGTCTGGGCCCCATTTAATGGGATTATGTTAGCCAAAAAGATACTCCGTATTGGTTACTATTGGACTACAATGGAAAGAGATTGTATCGAGAAAATCAAGAAATGTGCCAAGTGCCAATTCCATGCTAATCTGCAACATGCTCCACCTTCACAATTGTACAACATTACCACACCATGTCCGTTCTCTTATTGGGACATAGATATCATCGGCAAAGTCCACCCTTCGGGAAGCAACAGACAGTCATTCATTCTAGTGGCCGTGGATTACTTCACAAAATGGGTCGAATCACAAGCTTACCAAGTTCTCAACGCCAAGAAAGTGGCCAAAATCGTGAAGAACAACATCATGTGTCGATACGGTATTCCTCATGAGTTCATCTCCGACAATGGCTTTTACTTCGAGAAAGAAATGGATGCACTTTTGGTTGACTATAAAATTACCAAACACAAGTCATCCCCGTACCGCCCCCAAGCTAATGGAATGGTTGAAGCAGCAAATAAGACAATCGAGGTCATCATACAAAAAATGGCTTCAACAGGAAGGGATTGGCCCGAGAAATTACCACTAGCATTTTGGGGCTACCGCACGTCAATACGGTCAGCAATGGGAGAAACTCTGTACTCATTAGTTTATGGTTCTGAAGCCGTACTCCCAGTCGAACTCGAGGTTCCTTCTCTACGGGTCTTACTCAAGAACCAAGTTAATGAGCTTGATTGGATGCATAGTCGATACGAGCAACTGGCCCTACTCGATAAAAAGAGGTTAAGAGCGTTCGAGCGCACAAGGGCTTATCAACAAAGAATGGCAAGGGCTTTCAACAAAAAGGTGAATCCTCGAAACATCAAAGTGGGAGACTTGGTCCTAAGACAACATCCTCCCAATACCATGAATCCCCTTGGGAAGTGGGGACCTCGATGGATCGGTCCTTATGTGGTCAAAAAGATACTAAGCGGTGGTGCAGTCCGACTCGTAGACTTGGATGGTGATCAATTTCCAAAGGAGGTCAACCTCGGCAAGCTCAAGAAGTTCTACGGTTAACAAATAAAGACCATTAAAAAAAAAAAAAAAAGCTCGCTAGGTTGAAAACCCGCAAGGGAGGCCAAGGAAAAAATTAGAGCACGTGCAAAAAAGAACCCCGCTATATTGAAAACCCGAAAGGGCGGTCTAGGCAAAAAAACAGGGTGCACAAAAAAAAATGGTCTTCATTTGTTTGAACTACGGAGACCTGAGCCTCTCTACGAGAGGAACGTAGGCAACCCTCAGATGCAGTCTAAAACATAAATTTTTACCCAATCATGTCGTAACAAAATGCAATTTTATTCAAATCTTAAATCATTCTTGCCATTACAATGGATGATATTGAGCAATAAAAGACATAAAACGTTAAAATTCCTAACAAAGTGGTCTACTTAATTGCAATCTTGGGGTACAAAGAAATTTATAATGTTTCTTCGGTTTGGGAACCCATTGCTTTCGACTAGGGCCCTTGACCTTCTTGATTAGGGGTGGAGCACTCTTGGAACCGCCAAGATGAGAGAAGATGCTAGGACGGGACAGAGCTTCATCAACAACCTTCCCCTTCCCCTTGCCTTTGTCAAAAGAAGCCTTGACGGGGGCTTTGTATGGGCGTTTCCACACATAAGGAGAATTGCCTTTTCCTTTCTTATTCTATGGAAAATAGCGTGGCCTAGGGGCTTCAATACGAACCGCCGGCCTTAAAGGTTCAACAACAACAACAACATCGTTAGGCCTCCCCAAACGATCAAAGCCACTTGGGCGTGCCTTCACAATAAGGATGGGTATCGACTTTTCACCCTCCGGGACGGATACTTTTACCTCAAAAGAGAAGATCATGGGAGCCATTCTTAAAAGGAATTTAGGGCTTAAAGTTATGAGAAGTAATGCAGAATATTGCTGTGTGACCAAACTGGTCGAAATGGCTTCAAATTTATAGCTGTTGCAGATCTTTTGGCCAGATGTATGTTAGTACCCGACCTGAAAATGAGTTTATTAGGACTTTCCCAAAAATACAAGGACTTTATAAGAATTAGAAACCTTGCAAAGACTTGCCCCGGATTTCCGAAATATCTCATTTATGACAAAATCTATCAAAATAGGTAATAAATGGTTTCCTTAAAACCATGCAGAAACCCTAGCTTGAAAATCACGTCAGCCTGCATTCTTGGCCACGCGGCCAACCTTGCTACGCGCCGACCTTGGCCACGCGGCCACTCTTGCAACGGCTTCAATTATGGCCAGGCGGCCAACTTTGCTCCGGATGATCTCAGCCGTCAGATCTTCCCCTCAGTTTACTATATAAACCAATCCCATGCTATTGGTTTAGGGATCCGAATTTTAGAGCTTCCAAGTGACGATTTTGCTCCCAAATCAAGTCATTCAAGCCTCCAAAAATACTCTCAAGAATCCCAAGAAGATCCAAGGTTATTTATTGCCAACAAAGGTAAGTTTTCTAACTTTTTCTTCATGTTCTTGCATTATTTTTAATGTAGATCTTTGATATTCATATTCTTAATATGTTTATTCATGTGTTCTTCATAATATTCATGTTCTTGCATGTTTATTCATAGTTTCTTCATATGCTTTGCATGTTCATTCATATGTTCATAATATGTTCTTCGCATGTTCTTCGTGTTTATAGATTAAAACTTTATTTATGCTATATTTAGGGTTGCGATCTTCATGTTTGTATGTTATTTCATAGCCGATGATGATCTAGGGTTCATCAACCCAAGGATGATCTAAGAACTATTTGTAAACCCTAAACTTTAGGTAATTACTTCTATGATCAATAATCCTCCCATGATGAATGTGATGAATGTTCATTGAGATCTCATTGATGGCATAGTCATTATTCTAGGATGTGATCATCCTGCATGTTTCTTTCTCCTCCCTCTTCATTATGCATGATCCCTATTCTCTCTCCACATTCTAATTATGTGCAAACTACGCTGACCTGAGCTTCTCACATTGAGAGGAACGTAGGCAATCTTCGGATCCGGTCTAAATCACTAACACATTACTAACACATTCATCATGATAGAAAGACCGATCATTCGGGCAATAGGAGTGATAACGTAAATATTCTTCTCTTGTTGTAATTTGACCCCCAAACCCATTAAACGTTATTTTTCTCAATGTTTTGGCTATAATTAAAACGGCGTGGCTACTCTCATAATTTTAATGTTGCTATGAATATCCCAAATTCAAACACACGTATTCACAGTGGCGACTCTGCTGGGGACTGCTTTGAAACTTTTTCAAACTTAGTGGGTCTAACTTTCGTCACATCATGATGCTTGCCATGTTTACACATGCACACACCTTCCATGTTTACACATGCACAGACCTGCCATGTTTGCACATGCACACTTTCCATGTTTACACATGCACACACCTGCCATGTTTGCACATACACACTTGCCATGTTTTCACGTGCCCCCTACAGTTAAGCCATGTTTACACATGCACCCGCGCACTCCGCCGTGTTAATACTTGTACCTTGTACCTTGTACCATGTACCCTTTTTATCTTCGCTTTAGTATTAGGGTCAAACAAAACTCTGCTATGCTCCCTTGTACATTATTCTCTCTCTCTCTCTCTCTCTCTCTCTCTCTCATGCATTGTATTGCATCATCCTGTAGATACCCCGGGGAACCACGGCTTGGCTAGAGCGGTGAATTATCCTAGGATGTCTAACTTGATTTTAGAGTCGCCACCTATGTTTTGAGGAACATAAGAAAAACCTATTGATTATAGCCTAAGTTTGATTACGAAAACAGAGATTCTTTGTTTTGAGGTTCGGGGGTTAGATTACGAGATGGGAAGTACCGAAACACCCATCTCGCCCAACTAAAGTTGGTCTTGCTTGATCAAAATCTACATGAATGATAACGTTCTTCTTCTTCTTCTTTAAGTTATAAAAAGGGGGGTTTAAAATAGGATTTGGAATGTAGAGATAACTCCTTAACCAACCTCAATGAGATGAGGTGATCACTAGAGTCATGTCCCAAAATGATTTGGGTGATTGCACATTTGATTAAAATAAAAGAGAGAGAGGAGATGAAGTAGAAAAGAAAGGAAAAGATGAACCTTTACCTACAATTTGGAGAACTTCAAATATTGCTTGGAGAGATCCTTGGAGAACCTTTAGAAAGTGATTTTGGTATAGTTTTTGTAAGTTCAATTTTCGGTCCATGTTTTCGATCCTAGTTTTTCGATCCTTGAAAATGGAGGTAAAGAGAGGTTTTTATAGGTGAAAGAGGGGTGTTTTTGGTGCCAAAACTCAGTCACCAAGAAATCCTTCCCGGGCAAAATCCTGTAAATTGAGCAAGGGAGGGAATCCTGGCCAGAAATCTGTAACTGACGCCCAGAGGCGCGCGCTTCCTGCTTTGGGGGTGGGAGGCGCGCGCGCCTGGCTCCTCCTGTAGGAGGCGCGCGACTCAGAGAAGGCAATTTTGACAGAATGGACTAGAAAGTCAGCCCTGTCATTCAGTTTAGTCCCTGGACTTAACGAAGTCAGTCAGGAACTTAACGGAAGTGACAGGAACTCACGAGGAACACTTAAAATGGGGAGAAACACAAAATCAAATGTGCAATCGGGGTGAGAGGTCCAAGGCGGGGTGTCTACAGAGCCCCTCGGCGACGTGGATTGCAAAGCAAAACGCGTCGACGAAAGTTAAAAACACCCGCCGAGGACATCACCAAGAAAAAGCAAAGACTCGATGAAAACAGGAATTTGAAATTGCGAGTGATAGTGGTGCGCTCCCTGTGTGAGCGGCTTTTATTGATAGGGGGGGTGGCATGATCCGTTAGGTGAACCTGCCGGCTGAATGTTTTGAATGAGGCCGTTAGTGAACCGGTTTGATGAATCCGTTAGTGAATTCCTTGGATGAGTCCGTTGGTGAACCCTTGTTGACGAATCCGTTGGTGAATCCGTTTGATGAATCCGTTAGATGAATCCGTTAGTGAATTCCTTGGATGAGTCCGTTGGTGAACCCTTGTTGACGAATCCGTTGGTGAATCCGTTTGATGAATCCGTTAGTGAATCCCTTGGATGAGTCCGTTGGTGAACCCTTGTTGACGAATCCGTTGGTGAATCCGTTTGATGAATCCGTTAGTGAATCCCTTGGATGAGTCCGTTGGTGAACCCTTGTCGACGAATCCGTTGGTGAATCCGTTTGATGAATCCGTTAGTGAATCCCTTGGATGAGTCCGTTGGTGAACCCTTGTCGACGAATCCGTTGGTGAATCCGTTTGATGAATCCGTTAGTAAATCCCTTGGATGAGTCCGTTGGTGAACCCTTGTTGACGAATCCGTTGGTGAATCCGTTTGATGAATCCGTTAGTGAATCCCTTGGATGAGTCCGTTGGTGAACCCTTGTTGACGAATCCGTTGGTGAATCCGTTTGATGAATCCGTTAATGAATCCCTTGGATGAGTCCGTTGGTGAACCCTTGTTGACGAATCCGTTGGTGAATCCGTTTGATGAATCCGTTAGTGAATCCCTTGGATGAGTCCGTTGGTGAACCCTTGTTGACGAATCCGTTAGTGAATCCGTTTGATGAAATATTGCTTTGAAGTCTCGTGCTATTTGGAGTCACACTTGACTTTTGAATTGTGGGGTACGGGCACAGTTCACCGCGACCAGAAAAATGTTCCTGCTGGGGATGAAATGTTGAGATTGACTTTTGAGGGGGGCGTGGCACCCGTGACAGAACTTAGGGAGCTCGGAATTTTTTTTTTTTGAAGAGGACAGCCTACTTATGAGTGGGAGTTTCTATCCTGCTTTCGATTTTTGACGTGCCTTAAGGGCGGACCAGAAAAGGTGTGCCCAACTGGGTGTCCGAGGATCGGGACAGTGTCTTGATTTAGGCTGGAGATCTCTGACAAGGCCCTTTTCTTCAAGCGATTTAGACCTGGGAGGCGCGCGCCTTCCTATGTAGGCTTGTGACGCGCGCGCGCTTCATACTGTTGGCGGGTGGCGCGCGCGTCTGGGAGGCGGAATTCCGGGCTTGACGTTTGCTGACCAAAAGAGCCTCCAACAGCTATAATATCATCTTCTGTTCGACCACTTGATTCTCACAGCTCCTTTCTGCCATTTTTGAACATCATATTATTGATTAACTTCGCTTGTGATCAACATTTTCCATGGCTTCCAATTCTTTTGCCCTTGACGCCAAGGTCGTTAGTGCGTATGAAAAGGACTTGGGCACTTTTGTGTATTCTTTCAAGACCCATCCCAAGAAGGCCTTCATTAAAGACTTCGGGTTCCGAATTCTTTTCACTTTGCGGACGTTGAAACCGGATTGGGATTTGTTGAGAGCTGCCGCGGCTTTCTGGGATTGCGACAGCCATACTTTCAACCTTTCGGCTAATGAAATGGTGCCGACTGTTGACGATTTCGGGGCCATCCTTGGCGTGCCTTTGGCCGGTCGGATTGCCGTCCCCAAATATCACTGTGGTGCCGTCGACTCTTGGGTTGAGTTACTGAATCTCCCTGTTGAGGATGTGAGGAAGATGTTGCACGGTACCGTGATTGACATAACTGAGTTGCCGATGTTCTTCAGTTTGCACTCGGAGGACCCGGTGGTTCAATCTTTCAAAAGAAATGCCATGGCTGTTTGTCTCTTCAGTGAAGTATTGTTTGTTACACCTTTCGGGACTGCGGACGCGCAGTTGGCTGAGATTATTTTGCAAGCTAAGGACCAACGCTTTAGTGTAATTCCTCTTATTGTAGGGGAGACGTTGCATGGTCTTGATGAGTTACACAGGACGGGCAAGATGTGTCGGGGAAGATGTGTCTCTCTTGACCATATGGCTCCGAGAACACTTCAGAATTTATTCTCCGGATGGTGATTTGTCTCCTTTTGCTGTTCATAGGAGGAAGTTGTTGATCCGGGATTTATCTGAAGAGGATTGGAAGAAATTCTTTGCCTCTCGGGTGACCGTCGATATTGAGTGGTGTCCTCCTTCTTGGGGTCTTCGTCCTTTTGTGGAATGGACTCTTGGTTTTCAGCACGTGGTTGTGCCCGGTTTGAGAGATTCTTCCTTTTACCAGCCAGAGCGGGTTCTGCGGCAGTTTGGTCGCCAACAGACAATTCCTTTTCCGAGGGATGGAATGCTTCGTCCAGTTGCTTACATGGGTCCTGACTTCTCGAGTGAGCTTCAATCGGCTTGGGGAGATGACCGCAATCATTGGGCTTTCGCTCCTCTGCATCGGGGGAGTGTCTTCCTTCCCGAGAGCTACTTGGATTATTTATTTGGCACCCTTTACCGTGGCGTCACTTGGGTTGATGTGCTTCGTGCCGAGTTGTTGGGACAGGGTTTTGAGCCTAGCAGCACTTTGAGATATAGAGAGGCTGCTGTTGATTCGAGTAACATTCTCGCTGACCCTTTCGGTACTCCTTTGGATGACTTTTATTCTAGGAGACGTGCTGCAGCACAGAAGGTTTCGGTGCGTATTAGTGCTCCTTCGTTACCCAAGAAGAAAAGGATTGAAAGACGATCGGGCGGTCCTTTGAAAGCTAAGAGAAAATTGGATTTTTCTTAGTACCCTAAGAGATTGCAATTTAGACCACTTTGTTTTAGGATTTAATATTTTTATGTCTTTTGTTGCTCAATAAATCCGTTGTAATGGTTTGAATAATTCATTGAATGAATAAAAATTGCATTTTGTTATTTGAAGTGAATTGGGTATTTTTGATATGTTTTAGACCGCACCCGAAGGTTGCCTACGTTCCTCCAGTTGGGAGGCTCAGGTCTTCGTAGTTCAAACAAACAAAGACCATTTTTTTTTTTTTTTTTTTTTTTGTGCACCCTGTTTTTTGCCTAGACCGCCCTTGCGGGTTTTCAATCTAGCGGGCTTCTTTTTGGCACGTGCTCTAATTTTTGCCTAGGCCGCCCTTGCGGGTTTTCAACCTAGCGAGCGATTTTTTTTTTTTTTTTTTTTTTTTTTTTATGGTCTTTGTTTATTAAGCGTAGAACCTCTTGAGTTTGTCGAGGTTGACCTCCTTTGGCAGCTGGTCACCATCTAAATCCACGAGCCGGACTGCACCACCGCTTAGTATCTTTTTGACCACGTACGGACCGATCCATCGGGGTCCCCATTTCCCCAGGGATTCATGGCATTAGGAGGATGTTGTCTTAAGACCAAATCTCCCACATTGATGTTTCGAGGCTTCACTTTTTTGTTGAAAGCTCTTGCCATCCTTTGCTAATATGCCCTCGTGCGTTCGAGTGCCCTTAACCTTTCTTCGTCGAGTAAGGCTAGCTGTTCGTATCGACTCTGCATCCAGTTGACCTCGTTGACTTGATTCTCGAGGAGGACCCGTAGAGACGGGACTTCGAGTTCGATAGGGAGTACGGCTTCAGAACCATAGACCAATGCATAAGGAGTTTCTCCTGTTGCGGATCGTATCGATGTGCGGTAGCCCCACAATGCTAATGGTAGCTTCTCGGGCCAATCCCTTCCTGTTGAGGCCATCTTCTTGACGATGGTCTCGATGGTTTTATTTGCTGCTTCGACTGCGCCATTTGCTTGGGGCCGGTAAGGGGATGACTTGTGCTTGGTGATCTTGTATTCTACCAAAAGTGCATCCATTTCCTTCTCGAAATGAGAGCCGTTGTCGGAAATGATTTCATGAGGCACGCCGTATCGGCACATGATATTAATCTTTACAAATTCGGCCACTTTCTTGGCGTTGAGGGTTCGATAGGCTTGTGCTTTGACCCACTTTGTGAAGTAGTCGACTGCTACTAGGACGAATGACTGCCCATTGCTCCCGGCAGGATGAACTTTACCGATGATGTCTATCCCCCAACAAGAGAAAGGCCAAGGCGTGACCATGTTGTAAAGTTGTGAGGGTGGAGCATGTTGTAGATTAGCGTGGAACTGGCACTTGGCACACCTTTTGACTTTCTCGATACAGTCTCGTTCCATAGTGCTCCAATAGTAACCAATGCGAAGTATCTTCTTGACTAGCATAAACCCATTCATGTGGGGTCCACATTCTCCTTCGTACACTTCACACATTATCTCTTGAGCTTCGGTCTCATTGGCACATAAGAGATTGATCCCGTCGTGGTGCCTTTTATATACTCGGTCTCCAATCAGTACATACCGAGAGGCTAACCTTTGCAGAGCTGCTTGAGACTTCTTATTGATGTTCTCGGGATAAGTGCCGTCTTTGAGGAAGTTCATGATATCTGAATACCACGGAGAGTTTTCTTGAACCTCGTTGATCTCGATACTCATGCAATATGCCGGACTGTTCCTTCGAGCAATTTTGAAAGGCTTCACCATTTTTCCTTTGGGCATTTCAACTAATGAAGCTATAGTGGCCAGTGCATCGGCGAAGCGATTCTTATCCCTTGGCAGGTAGTTGAAAGTGATCTCTTGGAATTGTTCAACCAGTTCTTCAAGGTGCTGACCATACTGTTGGAGAGTCGGGTCTTGGATTCGCCATTTACCCGATTGCTGATTGATAAGAAGCAAAGAGTCGCCGAACACTTCTAGTTCCGTGACGTTTCTTTCGAGAGCTGCTTCGAGCCCTGCTATGCATGCTTCGTACTCGGCAATGTTGTTGGTAGCTTCGAATTCTAGGCGTATGGCAATGGGAGTGTAGATGTCTTTTGGATTGACAAGCAATACCCCTATACCAAAACCGTGTTTATTGGCGGCGCCATCGAAAAAAAAGTTGCCACTTGTCTTCCTCGGTTGTGGTACAAATTAAATGCTCGTCGGGGAACTGTACATCTTCCCCCTTCACTTCGTCACACGGGAATTCGGCAAGCTGGTCACTGAACACTTTCCCCCTGACGGATTTTAGTGTGACGTAAGTGATATCGTAGCCGGCGAGCATGAAGTACCATTTGGCTATTCTTGTTGACATGAAAGGCTTCTCGAAGATGTAGCGGAGCGGGTCCACCTTTGCTACTAGCTTGATCGGAAAAGCTTCCATATAGTGTTTGAGCTTTTGAGTGACCCAAACCAATGCTGCACATGACTTCTCTAGGACAGAGTAGTTCTTTTCGCCTCCTTGGAATCGGCGACTGACAAAATAAATGGCGTTCTCCTTTGTGGACTCTCGTTGCTCTTGTGCTAGCATAGCCCCTAGGGCTTCATCATTGACAGTGAGATAAAGCAACAGAGGTTTCTCCTTGTGTGGCGGAACTAGAACAGGAGGGCACGTTAAATAATGCTTCACTTGCTCGAAGGCTTCTTGGCATGCGTCGGTCCATTCTAGAGCCACATTCTTCTTGAGTAACTTGAAGATTGGCTCGCACATGGAAGTGAGTTGGTGCACAAACCGACTGATGTATTGTAGTCTGCCCATGAAACCTTTAATCTCTTTCTGCGTCTTCGGAGGAGGCATGTCAATGATTGCCTTGATTTTGGAGGGGTCTACTTCAATTCCCCTTTCAGTGACCATATAACCAAGAACTTTGCCTCGGATAACCCCGAATGTGCACTTTGCAGGGTTGAGCCTCATCTTGTGTTGACGAAGCCTTTCGAAGAACTTGCGGAGATCGATCAAATGTTGACCATCGGTCCCTTTGGAGTGAATGATCATGTCGTCCACATAGACCTCGATTTCTTTGTGAATCATATCGTGGAACAAGTCCGTCACGGCTCTTTGGTAGGAAGCCCCAGCGTTTCTTAACCCAAACGGCATGACTGTGTAGCAGAAGGTCCCCCACGGTGTTGTGAAGGCTGTCTTATGTTGATCTTCCTCGGCCATGAGAATCTGATTGTACCCAGCGAACCCATCCACAAATGAGCGAACCTCGTAGGCAGCAGTGGAGTCGACTAGCATGTCGATATTAGGGAGTGGAAAATCATCTTTTGGGGAAGCTTTGTTTAAATCCCGGAAGTCTACACAAACTCAGACCTTGCCGTTCGCCTTCCTGACTGTCACAATGTTGGCTAACCATGTCGGATACTCGATAACCTTGATGAAACCCACGCTGAGGAGCTTCTCAATCTCTTCTTTGACCTGCAGAGACCATTCTGGCTTGATCTTCCTGAGCTTCTGTTTTACTGGCCTGGCATCTTCTCTGATCGGAATCCTGTGCTCCGCTACCTTTCTGTCTAAACCCGGCATGTCTTTGTATGACCATGCGAACACATCCACGAACTCCCGTAGTAATGCAGTCAATCTGTATCTGTCGTCTCCCTTGAAGAAGCTTCCAATCTTGGTTTCTTTTGGCTCTTCTTCGGTACCCAGATTAACAACCTGCAATTCTTCGTCATCCTTTGGACCATTCTCGCCACGACTACGGACTTGTTGAGCAAGTTCATTTAAGTATGTTGTGTTTTCGTGGTCTATTTCATCATAATTTGAATCGTTATTAACTTGTTCGTTAAGTTCATTATTAGTTAATTCATCATTTATGATGTTTGCAATCTCAGGGTACTCAGAAATATCAAATTTTTCATTAGCAAAGAAAGGAAACACACGCTCGGCTATGGCCTCTAAATCCTCTTGGGTGAGGGTATTAGAGACACTCTCGGACTCGAAAGTAAGTGTAAGCTGCTCTTCCTTTGTTGCTGCGCGGGGTATGCAACCCATTTCTTGGACTAAGAATTCCTCGGATACCACAGGTCCTTTTGTTGAATACCAATTGATGATCGGCTCGGAGCTTGGCGGGATCTCACTGATAGTCTCGTTCATGATGACGGTGTCATGGATGGCGTTGACTTGGCATTCATTCATTACAGCAAGCTCTTCGAACATGGAGGCTAAATCTGTCAGTTCTTCCCCCACGGTGATTTCTGTCTCGGACTCTATAGTCACCTTCCTTCCCCACCATTCACGGGGCGACATGGGAGTTGGTTCCCTTTCGGATTTCTGGATCTCACAATCGGAGAAGATTTCGAGGCCAGGCTTTTTGACACCTTTATTGTTAACCCACGGCTCGGGAAAGATCATGTATGGAATGTCTTCCCCCTGGCGGACAAAATATCCATTCAACGTCTTGCGGTAAGGCCTTAGGTTAGGGACTTCATACCGACGGCCTTCTCTACGAGCTCGGGCCTTTTCGCTCTTGATTGCTTGTTCTTGCTTCAAGTCTTCTTCGGAAGGCTCGTACCCCAAACCGAATGTGTTCTTGACAAATGGGACTTGCACGGGTTGTAGGATTCCTTGCTGATATTTCCCTAAGCCTAAACCAGGGAAGTAGTCCATATCTCTCATCATGCGGAGTACTTTGTGATTGCTGGGGGTCCATGATCCATTCCCCCCTTCTTTGTCAATGGCGTTGATTGAGACGCCGGAGAGAGTGTAGTCTGGTAGACCGTGCTGAACTTGGTGGACGGGCTCACCTTTTCTGTGGATAGTAATGTTTTCAGCCATTACGGTCACTATTTCATCACCATTTCGGATCTTGACACATTGGTGGAGAGTTGACGGTACGGCATTAGCATTATGAATCCATGGTCGACCCAACAGTAAGTTGAACGAGGCCGGGATATCAAGCACTTGGAATGGAACGGACATGACCATGCTTCCAAACTCAATGTCAATTTCGATCATACCCATGACTGTACGGGCGGTGCTGTCATAACCTCGAATTACTTGAGTAGAGGGCTTTAAATCAGAATCCTTAAGCCCCAGTATGCCCATGATTCTACCAGGCATGAGATTGAGTGCGGAACCACCGTCCACTAAGACTCTTGAGACGGGCCTCCCCCTTGCTCGTACCTTGAGGTAAATAGATTCGTTGTGGTCGGAACCAAATGGTGGAAGGTCCATATCGGCAAAGGTGATGACGTTGCCAAAGTGAATGTGACTAATCATTGCTGTGAGGTCCTCGGGAGTAGTATCGGGAGAAACTGATGTATCATCGAGATTGCGGATGACAAGATCTCGATGTTTCTTTGAGGATGCAATGAGGTCCCAAATAGAGATGTTGGCTTGAGTTTTCTTGAGTTGGACAAGTAGAGGATCTTCGGGAGTGTTATGAGTTTGCGGCCTTTGAGAAGAGGAGCTCGGTGCGGAAGTGGAAGGGTTGCTTGCTATGACTCGACCGGATCGAGTTAGCATATTGACGTTCCCATCTTGCTTCTTTTTCCTATTCTCTAGTACTTCCCTCATTACCTCATCATAAGTCACTACATAACAAGAATTGTCAATTTTATTCATAACATTGGGGCCCCCATTCACAATTGGGATTGAATGGGTGGTCCCTTCGAGTTCTCCTATCTCTATTACATTGACGTGCTCGTCATTAGTCACTACAAATTCTTTCTTATCTATGAGATCTTGAATGACATTGCGGAGAACGAAGCATTCCTCGGTGGTGTGGCCACTATATTGGTGGTAGCCACAATATTTGTGGTGAGCATGATTGTCGTGGATCGTCTTGGGTTGGTACCCTTGCACGGGTGTGACTTGACCCTTTGCCTTGAGGACCTCGAACACTTCGGTTTGAGTCATGCCTTGGAGAGGCGTGTACACACGGTCACTTTGGGGCCTTTTCCCTTGAGGTGGAGGAACCTTTTTGTAATTCCCCTTGTCAATAGTGACGGCGTTGACCGAGGCCTCTTTTGTGGAGTTGGAAGCGGCCTTGTAGCGGTAAGTGGGAGTGGTCTTCTTAATCTCCTTGAGCAAGTCATCCATGCGTACCCCCGCCTCATACATTTGGGAGAAGTCGGAGTAGCAAGCCCCACTTAGGTGGGTGCGGAGATCAATCTTGAGACACTTGAGAAATATGTCCATTTGCTCTTTTGTGTTCGGCCTCTCAACAATTTCAGAGAGTTTGTCATTCCATCTCCTTGTGAAGTCGATGAAGGACTCATTGTCTCGTTGAGTAGTGTTCTCTAGCTCTTTCCCTGTGGGCCGGTGAGTGGTGTTGCCTTGGTATTGGTTCTTGAAGGCAAGCATGGCGGAGTCCCAATCAAGACGGACAGTGAGCGGGAGAGTAGCATACCAATCTTTTGCCGCCCCCTCGAGAGTGAGAGGAAAGCATTGAGCCATCACCTTGGTGGAGACCTTCTTTGGAACCATTGCCCAAATATAAGTCTCAATGTGAGCCATAGGACAAGAGTTGCCCTTGAATTTGCTTATGTCGGGCATCTTGAACTTATCGGGAAGAGCGGCCATAGTACTCATGAGGATGGATGATTGATAAAGGCTTGTGTCGGAGCCTTTCCCCATGTTGAGCCCATTGAATTTTTGGTCGATGTAGGCCATGATAGAATCCACCATTTTGGGCCCGTTGTTCTCGGAACTCGGTTCCCCCATTTTCTTGGTGCGAGTGCTGACATACGGACTTTTGAACAAACCCTCGGTCCATTCGGATTCATCATCATTGTTCTTGTTCTTTCCCTTGGCAAGGTTGGTGAGCTTTTCTTTCATTAGCTCCATTTCGGCCTCGTGGGCCTCCCTTTGGCTGTCGAGGTGGGATTGCCAAATGTCATCTTTGCTTTGTGCCTCCTTGTTAAGGGTGGAGACTTGCTCTTGGAGGAGTTGGACCATAGTTGAGAGCTGTTCGAGAGACATGGTGTTGCTGTTGCCGGTCATGGTTGATGTTGGAGCTGTTGGAGTGATCTCTTCACGGACTAACCGATTTGCTGAATCCTGGTAGACTTTGTAAGTACCAATTGGACCTATATTGCAGAAGAGGCCCTTGTCAGTCTTGAGTAACACTTGCGGTCCATGAAGAGGCTTAGAGCACACAGTTGGGCACACGACTCGAACCACATAAGAAAAGACTCTTTTTTTTTTTTTATAAGTCGGAGGGAATGAATCCCTTTTGGGGTTTCTAAGAAAATAATGGAATCGTCACACTAGTATATAGACCATTTCGCGGTCCCATATACTCATCGGATTCCATCACGCTTGTGAATCCTACATGTATCGGGATTAGACTAAATTAATGTAGTAAAGCATACATGCGGGGACGGATTTTTATTTTCGTCCAAAATAACCACTTTTGGGGACGGATTTTTATTGCGTCCCTTTCAACAAGTTGGCATGTATGATTTGAAGACATTAGTTTAGGGAAATCTCGGTACATGGAAACCGACTTGAGTCACGGAGTGTTAGACCCTAACTAGAATTGTGTGGTTTGTGCTCGGCTTGAATATGAGGCTTAAAGGTCACCCCCGGCATGTAGTCTTGAACTACGCCACGGGCTGAGGTTTACCACTTCGAAAGAGCCAAGGTCTGGTGGAGCTTGAAACTTTCTAGGACGGGCCTCGACGGGTTTGGGGTTGGACTTGTGCGACTCGATAGTGAGCAGTTCATAGGAATATGTGCATGTAGTGTGAGGTCTAACAAGTGACAAAAATTTTTTTTTTTTTTTTTATTTTTGAAAAGAAAGAAAAACACACAAAACACATAAGCACATAAAATTACAACTCCCGAGTCACCCGTGTGACCGGTAAATAAAACACAAAATTAAAACAATCCGAGGGTTCAATTCTGTTCTGATGCAGGCAACTGTGCCCACACCCCATTCTACTGCTCAGTCACTGAAACCTGTTTCTATTCTGGGAATCAACCCAGAAGCGTGCGCCTCTGAGTGCTGAAGTGAGACGCGCGCGCATGGCGCAATGCTTATGGGAGGCGCGCGCTTCTGGGGTACACCTGTCAGAATGTCAGACTTTGGACTCAGGGGATTGCCCTGGTCCTATTTTCATATTGTAACCCCTGCAGAAGCGATTAGTGCAGAATAACAGAAGAAGAAGATGAAGAACATGAAGAAGTGGGCGATTCTGGTTCTTGATGCGGGATGCGCGCGCCTTAGGCTTAAAAGGCCAGACGCGCGCGCCTCCCCCATCAGGAAACAGAATGCCCAGAAAAGATGTAGATTTCGATCAGAACGCAAGTTTAACCCTCAAGCAGTCTCCCCAGCAGAGTCGCCACTGTAGATACCCCGGGGAACCACGGCTTGGCTAGAGCGGTGAATTATCCTAGGATGTCTAACTTGATTTTAGAGTCGCCACCTATGTTTTGAGGAACATAAGAAAAACCTATTGATTATAGCCTAAGTTTGATTACGAAAACAGAGATTCTTTGTTTTGAGGTTCGGGGGTTAGATTACGAGATGGGAAGTACCGAAACACCCATCTCGCCCAACTAAAGTTGGTCTTGCTTGATCAAAATCTACATGAATGATAACGTTCTTCTTCTTCTTCTTTAAGTTATAAAAAGGGGGGTTTAAAATAGGATTTGGAATGTAGGAGATAACTCCTTAACCAACCTCAATGAGATGAGGTGATCACTAGAGTCATGTCCCAAAATGATTTGGGTGATTGCACATTTGATTAAAATAAAAAGAGAGAGAGGAGATGAAGTAGAAAAGAAAGGAAAAGATGAACCTTTACCTACAATTTGGAGAACTTCAAATATTGCTTGGAGAGATCCTTGGAGAACCTTTAGAAAGTGATTTTGGTATAGTTTTTGTAAGTTCAATTTTCGGTCTAAGTTTTCGATCCTAGTTTTTCGATCCTTGAAAATGGAGGTAAAGAGAGGTTTTTATAGGTGAAAGAGGGGTGTTTTTGGTGCCAAAACTCAGTCACCAAGAAATCCTTCCCGGGCAAAATCCTGTAAATTGAGCAAGGGAGGGAATCCTGGCCAGAAATCTGTAACTGACGCCCAGAGGCGCGCGCTTCCTGCTTTGGGGGTGGGAGGCGCGCGCGCCTGGCTCCTCCTGTAGGAGGCGCGCGACTCAGAGAAGGCAATTTTGACAGAATGGACTAGAAAGTCAGCCCTGTCATTCAGCTTAGTCCCTGGACTTAACGAAGTCAGTCAGGAACTTAACGGAAGTGACAGGAACTCACGAGGAACACTTAAAATGGGGAGAAACACAAAATCAAATGTGCAATCGGGGTGAGAGGTCCAGGGCGGGGTTTCTACACATCCTAACATTAAAAACTTCTCTCTTTTCTCCTTAAAAAAGAATTAGTTTTTACCACACACTACCACAGTCCGTGTCAGCACTGCACAGGTCCCCATTACCCAGAGTATTCGATGTGCAGGAATTTGTGCGCTACTATCGCACTCTTTTCGAGTCACTCGTCTATTCCACTCACCGTATACGGTGGGAACCTTTTACCTAACCCGTGTCAACCCACACTAGTATAGGTAACACACCTAGGTTTTGACCGGTTGGTTTGGCTAGCTTTTTCTTAATAGTCAATTAATGTGCTGTCTATGTCGAGTCATCCCCAAGTCAATGATGAATCGAAATCTTTGAGAGAAAGTGCACAAAAAAGTGATTTCCCTACAAGGGACGTGCCATGGTGAGATGAGTGTTTCTTTTCAAGATCTCTGCTCATCGTTAACTTGCGTAGGATGCAACATAGACATCACGTTAAATGCCTTTAAGGAAGGTTTAGTCGTAGGATCCGATGGTTGGTGGAAGCCGCTTGCCCTATAGGACCCTCGCCCAAATTGTCCGTTTGGGGGTGTGCAATGCAGGTGAGAAACGAGGGGTCTATAGACGTACTGATGGCCTCCACTGATCGTAGTCTTCTAACTAGTTGCGAAAAAGGGGTATCCCTTCCAACCATTTAGGATGTAAATAATGTATGTTTTTGTAAATTAAAATATACTTTGCATGAGCCTTGCCCCTCTCCTAAAGCTTCATTGCCCTTCAACCTTTTAGCAAAGCAAGTTTGGATCCGTTCGGGTGGTCGACTACAACGTGAAGCTTCTATTCCGTCCACGTCCTCAGTCTCGTCATCAGCAATGTCAACTCCCGCTTCATCTTCAGCCTCTGCTCCTCCTGCTAGTGCCGCCGAGCTCAACACCGAGACCACTCTCAATGGTATTCCCCCAAGCTTCCAGAATTTCCTCGCCGGTCTCGAAGCCAAGATCAAGAATCTCGAAGAAAGCAACAAGATGTTGGAAGACCAGAACCAACAGTTGAAGGGTCACATTCAACAAAAGGGAACTAAACTGGTGCCCGATGGTGAGAATTTCATTTATGTCGAGGATGAAGAGGTCAATACCAACTGTCCCCCCAACACCAATGCCACTGCCTTCTCATTCCCAAGCTACCGCAATGTTCCACCTCCTTCTCTCTACGCCCAACAAGGTTTCACTACCATGAGCAAGAACAAGGCTGTCTATGAACCTTCCCCCGAACTGCTTGGTGGCTACCTCTCTGCTAGCAAACTACCCGCACCCTCGTTGCCTCTGAGTATTGGGATGGCCGCTGCTACTACTTCCACTACTCCTCCCGTCATTCTGTCAGAATCTATACCCGACATCTCCAATCACCCTGTGGTCACGGCCATGCAAGAGCAAATGCGCAAGTTGATTGAGACCGTGGATAAGCAAAGTGCACCGACTACCAAGACAATCAACCCTAGCCAAGTGGGGGCTCTCCCCAAGGATTTCAAGATGCCTAAAGTGGCAATGTTTCATGGTGACTCATGTCCTAAGACTCATTTGGATAGTTATGTGTTGGCCGTGAGGGCTCGTGACTGCACCAACGAACAAATGGCTCGCGTATTCCATAGCACTTTGGATGGCATAGCTCTGCTTTGGTTCTTGGGGCTAGAACCAAGCGAGAGACAAACGTGGGATCAAATCAGTGCCATTTTCTGTGAGAAGTATCAAGCTAACTTGGATTGGCATGTTAATCGAACCGACCTAGAGAACACTATTGCAAAAGCCCGGCGAAGCTATTTATGATTTTTACAAGAGGTGGAATCATCGGTTATGCGAGGTCCAATACCCACCAAAAGCAAAGGAACAGAAGCAGATTTTCTACAAATGCTTGCTACCGGAGATGAAAGCAGCTATAGGTAACGGTTACTTCCCTGATTTGCGGGAAATGGTTGACGCCGGAGTAAGGTATGAAGCAGGGTTCACTGGGATTGTGCCGCCAAAGGAAAGTCCAAAGACCAACAACAACAACTCCTTCCGCTACAAGGCTCCTACTGCGCCTGCGCCTCCAAGGGGTGGAAAGGAGGCCGTCGGCCAAGTGAACATGGTCCAGAAAGAGGTCCCGCTAGATGTCCAAGCCGTAACAAGGAATTGGGCTCCACAACAGAGGGAGCATTTTGATGATTTTGGTATGCCCATGGGGAAGGTCTTTGACGTGTTAGTCAAGAAAGGTCTTATCAAGCCTTTAGAGAATTACCAACCCGCCTACCCAAGAACCGATTTAGACGGCTCCAAGTTCTGCAAGTATCACAAGCACATCGGGCACACAACGGTTGGTTGTATTCAACTGAAACGCGTAGTTCAAGGGTTGATCAATGACAAGAAGATCGAGAAGCTGAAGGGTCCTAATTTGGTGAATAACCCTCTTCCTAACAATGGGGGTGGGGTGAATATGGTGCAAACATGCGAGATCAGTATCCTAGAGCTCATGGATGCCTTTGACAAGATAGGGATCACGATGGTGGATATATTCATGGCATTAGTGACGTTAGAAATCCTCGAACCATTAGAAGGGCACCTCCCCCATCTTGGTTGCGATTTGTCAAAGTTTTTCCACTACCACAAGTGCACCGGTCACACTACCGAAGAATGCTTTGAACTCAAGAAAGCCGTGCAAGGGCTCATCCACAAGGGAGTAGTCGAAGACCCTAGAGATTATGTAGCTAGCAATGTACTCATGGTAGAACTTAGTGAGATCACTGATCCAGCCGAGCCTGTTGTGGCGGACTGTGATGAGATGGGTTGTATTTCAATGACTAATAATAAAGAACCTTCTTGCTACTTGTTGTCTTTAGAAGAACTAGTGAGTGAAGTCGAATCTCTAGAGGAAGAGAGTCCTAAACCCTCTCAACCTCTTTCTTGGGCCGAAATCTTTGAGGAGGCCGAAAAGACTGAAGTTTCGCCCCCTTGTCCTGACACGCCATTGTCTTTGGAGGAGCTACGTGCAGAAGTTTGTCTCGTTACAAGATCCAGTCAAGTGTACCAATCCGACCCAAAGGGTGCAAAGAAAGTCTTTGGGAAGGAACCCGAGCAAGCCGACCTAGACAAAGAAGACCCTATCCTCACTCAACTCAAATAAACCCAAGCCCATATCTCGCTCTGGTCCCTACTCACCTCCTCCCTAGCCCATCGCCTCATGCTCGAGCAAAACCTCGCCGCCACCATGGTACCATCCACTATTACCCCGGAAGACGTCACCCACATGATTGGTAATATCCACTATGGAAACATCATCACTTTCTTGGAGCTAGACAAGCCAATGTTCGGAGTTGATCATAATGAGCCTTTATACATCACGGTCGAGGTAAATGGCAAGAAAATTCCCCGTGTATTCATTGATAATGGTTCTGCTATTAATATCCTACCTTCAAGGATGATGGATGTGGTTGGCGTTCATGGTGTTGATTTACGCCCATCCAAGCAAACCATCAAAGCTTATGACTCTACATGCCGCGCCGTGATAGGCGAAGCCACATTGCCCATTACCATCGGAACAAAGATCCTACCAACCGATTTCCACGTCATTGACATCCCCGCAACCTTCTCACTCCTCCTTGGCCGGCCATGGTTACATCAGTCGGGCGCTGTCCCATCCTCCCTGCACCAGTGTGTGAAGTTTCAATCTGGTAACGAAGTGACCATCATCTACAGCGATCTCGTAACTGCCCAAGGGACGGACACCAAGGGCGTTCCTGTCTTACAGATTCAACATGGGGAAGAGAGCCGACTCTTCAATGGCTTCGAAATAGTCGCTCAAGCACAGATCTGCACCATCGACCTCACCAAAACAACGGATAAAGTGGCACCTGTTGTCAAGATACTGCGTAATATGGGCTTCATACCGGGGCTGGGGCTAGGTAAGAACTTGCAAGGTCCCATAATTCTGGTTAGAGAGATTGATCACCGAGGATTGTTCGGTCTTGGTACACCCTTACTCCTAAGGACAAGATGGAGAAACAAAGGATGGATTTGCTTAAAAAGATGAAGCTTCCCTACAAAAAGCCTGAAATGCGGCCATACCGCCTGTCCCTGAATAGCTACTTTGTCAGGGAAGGCGAGGAGTTTTCGTGTTTCGAGTTCGCCGAGCCATGGATTGATCACACCGGGAAACTGCAGAAAGGGTTCGAGATTTTCAGAGATGTGGAATTCGATCGGTCCAACATGAAGCTGACTTACATGGAATATGACAAATCCACGGGCAGAGTTAGAACCATCAGGCATGAGTACTCCACCAAGGTCGCAGATGACTTGGCAGATCAACTTGAAGCCGCAACCCTTGACAAGCCAGCAATAGAAGCCGCAGAAACTCCGAGTTTGACTGAGACGTGGGACGGCCAATATCTGCTTCAACATCTGGGTAATCTGGGGCTACACGAAGACATGGTTGCCGTCATTGGAGACGATTCTGAAGGTGAGGTGGATCCAAGAACATTGGTGGTACCCATGGGGGACAAGCTCAAGAATTGGTGCATCATTGGGGGACCTATAGCTACTCCGGAATTTATGGTGGGAACACTGGGGCTTACTCCTTCTCCTGTCGCCACTCCTGCAGCATCCCCTGTCACTCACCCAAAATCCCCGTCTCCAGAGTCTAGTGTTTTACATTTTGAATTTGAGTCTTCCTCTAAGTCTGACGACCTTACGTCCGAAGACTATAATCCTGTTGCAAACGCTATATTTCCTTTTGCCATGAATGAAACCCTCGACCTTTCCGAGTATCCCTCCATAGTCACTCTTTTAACTGATAAATTGGCTAATAATCAAACTAATGATATACACTTAGTTAATAATGATTCATTAGAAGAGGCAGACACAGACCAATTAAATGATGAATACATTAAAGAAATTTCAGAACAGGTTATTAATCAAAAAGAATCTCGGGCCCAAGCTGCCGACGAGGTGTTAACGTGCGTGAATTTGGGAACCAAAGCCGAGCCTAAGGAAACGCAGATTGGAAGCTTCTTCAGCGGAGCCGAAAGGGAAGCACTGATTGAGCTACTCAAAGAATATGTGGATGTGTTCGCATGGTCTTATAAGGACATGCCGGGGCTCGACAACTCGATCGTAGAGCACAGAATCCCGACAGCACCAGACGCTAAGCCAGTCAAACAGAAGCTGCGCCGTATTAAGCCGGAATGGTCTTTGCAAGTGAAGGAAGAGATTGAGAAGCTACTCCGTGTGGGTTTCATCAGGGTGATCGAGTATCCAACTTGGTTATCAAATCTGGTGACTGTCAAGAAATCCAACGGTAAAGTCAGAGTATGTGTGGATTTTCGGGATCTCAACAAAGCTACGCCAAAGGATGACTTCCCCTTGCCAAATATTGACATGTTGGTGGACGCGACCGCCCATTATGAGGTCAAGTCGTTCGTTGATGGGTTTTTCGACTATAACCAGATCAAGATGGCTGAGGAGGACCAAGAGAAAATAACTTTCACCACCCCATGGGGAACCTTTTGTTATACTGTCATGCCGTTTGGGCTAAGGAACGCTGGGGCTACCTACCAACGGGCAGTTACGACTTTATTCCACGATATGATCCACAAGGAGATTGAGGTGTACGTGGATGACATGATTATACATTCAAAAGGGTCTGATGGCCAACACTTGATAGATCTCAGAAAATTCTTCAACAGGTTGAGAGAGCACGGCATGCGTTTGAACCCGGCGAAATGCACCTTTGGAGTTCGCAGAGGTAAAGTATTGGGTTACATGGTCACCGAGAGTGGGATCGAAGCCGACCCAAGGAAGATTCAAGCCATCCTGGAGATGAAGCCGCCCCGTACCGAGATGGAGATAAAAGGATTCATGGGACGCCTGCAATACATCAGTCGGTTTATCAATCAGCTGACCACCATCTGCGAACCAATTTTCAAACTAATGAAGAAAACAGCCAGTGTGGAGTGGGATTATGACTGCCAGATAGCCTTCGAGAGGATCAAACAGTATTTGGTGAATACCCCAATCCTGCGCCCGCCGCATAAGGAGAAGCCGTTGCTACTATACTTAACTGTGACAGACACCGCCGTCGGAGCCATGTTAGCGCAAGAAGCCAAAGATTTCCGGATTGAGAATGTAGTGTACTTTGTCAGTCGAAAGTTACAAGGTAGCGAGCTCAATTACTCCCCGCTCGAGAAGACCTGCGTAGGCTGTCACGACCCGAAATATAGGCTCTATTTTATTAGTAATTAAAGGATTTTTATTTAATTATTTGCTTATTTATTTATTTAAATTATTATTTATTTAAATAATTGTGTGTGCAATTTATGTGTTATAATAATTATGCCTAGCATTTTATTTGGGTCTTAATTGTTAGTAGGGAGTGTAGCAATAGTGTTAGTAGTGTAGTGGAGGGGGCCTAAGTGTAATCTTTTGAAAACATCTCCCTACTCCCCTCACCTCCCTCACCATCTCCCTCACTCATCTCATTTTCCCAGCAACAACTCCCTCTCTCCCCTCCATTGGTAAGCATTTTCTCTTCTTTATCTTCTCTCTTCATTTACTCCATCTTCCTCTCATCTTCTCTCATTTCTTAAAACTTGAACCTTGTTTAGATCGTCGATAGGATCGTAGGAAGCCAAAAAGAATCGAAATCCATCAACTTTGAGAATTTGCAAGTAAGTTACTTTTCCCCCATTTTGATGCTAAAATGTTCATATCTTGTTCATGTGATGATTGATGTGTTATTTTCGAAGTTTGATTGAGTTTTGAATTTATTTTGAATTTATTTGAGTTCTTGGGAAGAAATGGTGATTTTGGAATGTTGGGTGTGACTCTTGGTTTTGGGTCTATAATGGTGTGTTTAGACTCCCATCCTAGTTATAAATGATGTTTGGATACCTTAGAAACCATCTTGGGAGTGTTGATTTTGGGTATTATGAATTTGGGATGAAAATGGCAAGGAATTGTGAAGAACCCAGCTCTGTTTTTCCCCAGTCCGTAGACCAGGCGCCCGCCTGACCCTTGCCAGGCGCCCGCCTATTGGGACAGGGCGCCCGCCTGCCACCTTTCCAGGCGCCCGCCCGCCCCTGTTTCAGAAATTTAACCTTTTTGCTTGGTTTAAGACTTAAGGCTTAACTAGTTTAGGTTTAATCCTTCTAATTAACTTAAGATAACACCGTGGAACACTTTATTGTGTGGATTTGATTCTTTCACAAATAAATATGATGTGTAATTTATTTAAGCACCGTTTTGGTAATGTTGAGCATTTTGATGTGCGGTTTGGATTGGTTTACCTTGGTGGTAATTTAATTGGATTGGTTCCCTACTTTGGAACCTTAAGTTGTTTATTTAAGCCAGTATTTATTACTTAGCATTTAATTGAAAGTCCAGCTGGTATTTTGTGTGTGTTTGGGCGATGGGAAAGATTATAATGGCAAAGCCAAGTCCATTATAATGTTGACCATTGTTTTGCCCCCTTCTTTACCCCTTCTCCAGATTGGCCTTGGAAAGGATAAGTCAGCGTTCCTTTGTGAATGTATCTGGCTAGCGGGTATGACTTTGTGTCATGATCCTTGTCCCTTGTGACACTTTTATGTTATTGGTTCCGGTACCGGGGTTTTCTCTTCGGCTTTCATGCTATTATGAAGATGTTGATTGGTTGATTATTGAAGTGCGCAGCGATCCTTTATTTGGATGTTCCGGTTTGGAAAACCTTGGCTATATCCTTTGTTATGTGTTTATTTCCGCTGCTATCTGATACATGATAAATGCTATATGCTATGTGATATTTATTGTTGTTATTGTCTATTGCATCATAGCATGTCATGTAGTTGCATTAGTAACTTATTGAGATTTATCTCACCCCTTTCCTTTCATCTTTGTTTTTCCTTAACCCCCCCAGGTGCTAAGGATTAGTCTCGCTGATCACGAGAGAGCGAGGACGTCGAGTGTGGATCCGTTCTTTTGGGGAAGGTTATTATAGGTTGGTTCCCATTATGTAAATGCGTAACCATTTTGGGGTATTTGTACCAAACATTGACGTCATTAGGATTTTGTATATTTGTAATTTGTTGGGCATAAACTTGTGGAAGTTTATGTTAGTTGTAATTGATTTTATTAAACTTGGTTTTATAAAACTTTGGGTTATTACCTTTTGGTGTTAAATGGAATTTTTAACTTCAGTATTTCTGAGTTTCGGTTTTAGAGTCGACGTCCAGATCGCGGTCCCGGGGCCCGCGGGGTCCGGGGTCGCGACAGTTGGTATCAGAGCTATGGCATTGGCTCTAAGTATAAGTCTAGGTGGATTAGTATGACCTAGGTGGGTAGTAGTGCGCGGAGTGATTAACGGTTGATGTTTTATATAGGTACTTGTTGACAATGGTTCGTAGAAGGAGTGGTGAAAGTAGTTCCGGTAATGCAAACCAGAATGATACAAGGGAAGAAGCCCGTGCCATGTTTCAAGGCATGTTTGAGGCGGCCATGAAGGCCATACATGATCAAGGTCCGAGGGTAGAACAAGCACCACCCCGTTATGGTTTGGAGCAATTTCTGAAGTTGAAACCGGTTGAATTCAATGGGGAGCCCGATGTTCGGAAAGCTGAGTTATGGATTGAGTCAATGGAGAAGATTTACGATGTGTTTGGGTGTTCGAATGAGGACAAGGTCCGGTTCGCGGCTTATAAGCTTGTGGGTGCCGCCGAGCATTGGTGGAAAGGTATTAAAGCTACTTGGGATGATACTCACACGGTGTATGCGTGGGAGTTGTTCGTGCGCAAATTCAAGGAGCATTTCATTCCGGTTGTTGATCAAAACCGAAAGGAGATCGAGCTACTCAACTTGGAGAAAGGTGTGTTGTCTATAGCACAATACTCGGTTAAGTTCATAGAATTAGCCCGATATTGTGACTATTTGGTGAGGACCGAGGAACAAAAGGCTATGAGATTTATTCGGGGATTGAAGACCTCCATCCGCACTCAACTTATTGCCCAACGGATAGTGACATTCCAAGATGCGGTGGACCGAGCCTATCTTATAGAGCAAGATATTGGGGAACACAAAAGGAAGACCGAAATAGCCAACCCGAGTAAGCAAGGAGTGCAGAGCAAGTCACAACCAAGGATCGATAACCGAGGTAACTTTGGGGGACAATCTCAGTTCCGAGGGCAACCGACCCCAAGGAACCCGGGTACCACTTCCGGGAACCAAGGGAGCCAAATTAGGAAGCCTTGTACCTTTTGTCAAAAGGTAGGCCATGCGGAGGATAGGTGTTGGAAAAAGCAAGGCAAGTGCACCAATTGTGGTGAAATGGGGCACTTTGCGAGAGAGTGCACGAGGTACCGAGGTCAAGCATCCGGGTCCGGAGTTGGTATTAATTAGGGTCAGAAAAGGGATGCCGCCGGGAAGCCAAAAGTTCAAGGGAAGGTTTATGCCATGAATCAACAACAAGCTACCGATGATCCATCCGTTATTGGAGGTATTATTTCCGTGTCTAATGTGAGCGCACGAGCGTTAGTAGATCCAGGATCATCTCATTCATACATTTCTGTGCAATTTGCTTCCATGTTAAATGTTGCATTCGAGTCTTTACCGTACGTGCTAGAGGTGTCGACCCCTATAGGAGAATGCTTGATTTCTGATAGAGTCTTTCGTGCTTGTGACGTGGTTATTGGTGGTCGAGTCCTTTGTGCGGATTTGGTAGTTCTTCCTATCCAAGACTTTGATGTCATTCTGGGTATGGATTGGTTGAGCAAGTTTCATGCGTCTGTTGATTGCCGTAAGAAAACTGTTACTTTTTCTATTCCCGATGTGCCTAAGTTTGTTTTTGAGGCTTGTCCTCTTAGTAGAAAGGTTCGCTTAATTTCTTTTATGAAAGCGAGAGAGTTATTGCATAGTGGTTGTGAGGGGTATTTGGCTAGTGTTCTTGATACTAGGAAAGAATCCCCTAGTTTTGATAGCGTTCGGGTAGTTCGGGAATTTCCCGATGTTTTCTCTGCCGAGTACGATATGCCTCCCGATCGTGAGATTGAGTTTTGTATAGATCTTTTGCCGGGTACGGCTCCGATTTCGAAAGCACCTTATAGGTTAGCTCCCGCAGAGTTGAAGGAATTGAAGGTTCAATTGCAAGAGTTGCTTGATCGAGGGTTTATCCGCCCTAGTGTTTCCCCGTGGGGAGCACCGGTTTTGTTTGTGCGGAAGAAAGATGGTTCGTTGAGGTTGTGTATCGATTACCGAAAGTTGAATCAGGTTACGGTGAAGAATAAGTATCCTCTACCGCATATTGATGATTTATTTGATCAGCTACAAGGGTCCGTGGTTTTCTCTAAACTCGATTTGAGAAGTGGGTACCATCAATTGAAGGTTCGATCGGAGGATATTCCGAAGACTGCTTTTCGCGCTCGCTATGGTCATTATGAGTTCTTGGTTATGCCGTTTGGGTTGACTAACGCGCCGGCCGTATTTATGGATTTGATGAACCGAATCTTCCATCCTTATCTTGATTCGTTCGTGGTGGTTTTCATCGACGACATTCTTGTTTATTCGAAATCTCGAGAAGAGCACGAGCAACATTTGAGGACAGTTTTATCCGTTCTTGCGAGGGAGAAATTATTTGCGAAGTTCAGTAAATGCGAATTTTGGCTCGAGAAGGTGTCATTTCTGGGCCATGTTATTTCGAAAGATGGGATTTCTGTAGATCCTTCAAAGATAGAGGCGATAGTGGATTGGAAGAGACCCGAGTCAGTGACCGAGATTCGTAGTTTTCTGGGTTTAACCGGTTATTACAGAAGGTTTATTGAGGGGTTTTCGAGGATTGCTACTCCGATGACTCAGTTGACCCGGAAGAATGTTCCGTTTGTGTGGACCGAGAACTGCGACAAGAGTTTCGAAGAATTGAAGAAGAGGTTGACTACCGCACCGATCTTGACCTTGCCTAATGGGAGCGATGGGTTAGTGATTTATAGTGATGCTTCGAAAGAGGGTTTGGGTTGTGTGTTGATGCAGAATGGGAAAGTAATTGCGTATGCTTCGAGGAAGTTGACCCCTAGTGAGCAGAATTACCCGACTCATGATATGGAGTTAGCGGCGATAGTATTTGCGTTGCACAAGTGGAAGCACTACCTTTATGGGGCGAAGTTTGAGATTTTTACCGATCACAAGAGTTTGAAGTACCTTTTCTCCCAGAAAGAGTTGAACAACCGACAGCGTCGATGGATGGAATTGTTGAAGGATTATGATTGCACGATTTCTTATCACCCGGGAAAGGCGAATGTGGTAGCCGATGCGATTAGTAGAAAGTCTTATGTGGCTTCGATGATGGTCCATGAATGGAAAATGCTTGAGGATGTTCGAGATTGGTCTCCTCGTGAATCAAGACATGGGGCTATTTTTGCAAATATTAGGGTATCTCCGTCCCTAATTCAGAGGATAAAGGAAGCTCAGAAAGAAGATCCCGAGTTGCTGAAGATATTGGGTAAATTGAAAGAAAAGAACTTCGAGGATTTTTCATTGAGTTCGAGTGGAGTCTTGACTTTCCGTGGTCGTTTGTGTGTTCCGGATGTCGGTGGAATTAAACAGAGAGTTCTTGATGAGGGCCACAAATCGAGGTATACTATTCATCAGGGTAGTACGAAGATGTATCAGGACTTGAAGCAACAATTTTGGTGGATTAATATGAAAAGGGAAATAGCCGAGTACGTATCGAGGTGTTTAACGTGTCAGCAGGTCAAAGCCGAGCATCAGAGACCCGCGGGACTACTTCAGCCATTAGAGATTCCAGAGTGGAAATGGGAGCATGTGACTATGGATTTCGTTACGGGACTGCCTCGTACCCGTAGGAAGTACGACAGTGTTTGGGTAATAGTGGATAGATTGACCAAGAGCGCCCATTTCTTGCCTATTGACATCAGATATTCGATGGAGAAGCTTGCGACCCTTTATATTGATGAGATCGTTAGATTGCATGGGGTTCCGGTTAGCATTGTGTCAGATCGAGACCCGAGGTTTACTTCTAGATTCTGGAAGGCGTTTCAGGAAGCTTTGGGTACAGATTTGCGATTCAGTACAGCTTTTCATCCTCAGACCGATGGTCAGTCCGAGAGGACTATTCAGATTTTGGAGGATATGTTGCGAGCTTGTGCGATAGACTTTTCCGATTCTTGGGATTCGCACCTACCGTTAGTGGAATTTTCTTACAACAACAGTTATCAGGCTAGTATCGAGATGGCACCGTTTGAGGCCTTGTATGGAAGGAAGTGTAGATCGCCTATTTGTTGGGATGAGGTCGGTGAAGCGAAAGTTTTGGGTATTGATTTGCTTCGGGATTCGGTTGAGAAG
Source organism: Campanula takesimana (assembly GCA_026119855.1). Lineage (NCBI taxonomy): Eukaryota > Viridiplantae > Streptophyta > Magnoliopsida > Asterales > Campanulaceae > Campanula > Campanula takesimana. The sequence goes on from JAOWBW010000333.1 coordinate 829,435, forward strand.
GTTAGAGTTATCCGAGATAGATTGAAGACAGCCCAGAGTCGACATAAGAGCTACGCAGAAAACCGAAGGCGAGACCTTAGTTTTCAAACCGGTGATTTGGTGTTCTTGAAGGTATCTCCGAAGGTGGGTATTCGTAGATTTGGGAAGAAAGGCAAATTGGCTCCGAGGTTTATTGGTCCATTTGAGATTTTGGGAAAGGTTGGACTTCTTGCGTATCGTCTTGCGTTACCGCCATCTTTGGACCGGTTGCACAACGTTTTTCATGTTTCTATGCTTCGGAAGTATGTTCATGATCCGTCTCACGTGTTACCGAGGGTACCGGAGGATATTGAGCCCGATATGAGTTATGAGGAACGACCGGTTCGGATCCTAGATTCTAAAGTTCAAGAGTTGAGGAGCAAGAGTATTTCCTTGGTTAGAGTTCTTTGGAGGAATCATAACATCGAGGAGTCAACGTGGGAGCTCCGAGATGAGATCGAGAGGAAATTTCCGTGGCTTTTTGTTTAAGGTGAGTCTCGTTAAAATTCAGGTCGAATTTTCTTTAAGGGGGAGTGAATGTCACGACCCGAAATATAGGCTCTATTTTATTAGTAATTAAAGGATTTTTATTTAATTATTTGCTTATTTATTTATTTAAATAATTATGTGTGCAATTTATGTGTTATAATAATTATGCCTAGCATTTTATTTGGGTCTTAATTGTTAGTAGGAAGTGTAGCAATAGTGTTAGTAGTGTAGTGGAGGGGGCCTAAGTGTAATCTTTTGAAAACATCTCCCTACTCCCCTCACCTCCCTCACCATCTCCCTCACTCATCTCATTTTCCCAGCAACAACTCCCTCTCTCCCCTCCATTGGTAAGCATTTTCTCTTCTTTATCTTCTCTCTTCATTTACTCCATCTTCCTCTCATCTTCTCTCATTTCTTAAAACTTGAACCTTGTTTAGATCGTCGATAGGATCGTAGGAAGCCAAAAAGAATCGAAATCCATCAACTTTGAGAATTTGCAAGTAAGTTACTTTTCCCCCATTTTGATGCTAAAATGTTCATATCTTGTTCATGTGATGATTGATGTGTTATTTTCGAAGTTTGATTGAGTTTTGAATTTATTTTGAATTTATTTGAGTTCTTGGGAAGAAATGGTGATTTTGGAATGTTGGGTGTGATTCTTGGTTTTGGGTCTATAATGGTGTGTTTAGACTCCCATCCTAGTTATAAATGATGTTTGGATACCTTAGAAACCATCTTGGGAGTGTTGATTTTGGGTATTATGAATTTGGGATGAAAATGGCAAGGAATTGTGAAGAACCCAGCTCTGTTTTTCCCCAGTCCGTAGACCAGGCGCCCGCCTGACCCTTGCCAGGCGCCCGCCTACATGTCATTTTCTGATGACCAAACTTACTGGACACTCAGGCGCCCGCCTGCCACCTTTCCAGGCGCCCGCCCGCCCCTGTTTCAGAAATTTAACCTTTTTGCTTGGTTTAAGACTTAAGGCTTAACTAGTTTAGGTTTAATCCTTCTAATTAACTTAAGATAACACCGTGGAACACTTTATTGTGTGGATTTGATTCTTTCACGAATAAATATGATGTGTAATTTATTTAAGTACCGTTTTGGTAATGTTGAGCATTTTGATGTGCGGTTTGGATTGGTTTACCTTGGTGGTAATTTAATTGGATTGGTTCCCTACTTTGGAACCTTAAGTTGTTTATTTAAGCCAGTATTTATTACTTAGCATTTAATTGAAAGTCCAGCTGGTATTTTGTGTGTGTTTGGGCGATGGGAAAGATTATAATGGCAAAGCCAAGTCCATTATAATGTTGACCATTGTTTTGCCCCCTTCTTTACCCCTTCTCCAGATTGGCCTTGGAAAGGATAAGTCAGCGTTCCTTTGTGAATGTATCTGGCTAGCGGGTATGACTTTGTGTCATGATCCTTGTCCCTTGTGACACTTTTATGTTATTGGTTCCGGTACCGGGGTTTTCTCTTCGGCTTTCATGCTATTATGAAGATGTTGATTGGTTGATTATTGAAGCTGCGCAGCGATCCTTTATTTGGATGTTCCGGTTTGGAAAACCTTGGCTATATCCTTTGTTATGTGTTTATTTCCGCTGCTATCTGATACATGATAAATGCTATATGCTATGTGATATTTATTGTTGTTATTGTCTATTGCATCATAGCATGTCATGTAGTTGCATTAGTAACTTATTGAGATTTATCTCACCCCTTTCCTTTCATCTTTGTTTTTCCTTAACCCCCCCAGGTGCTAAGGATTAGTCTCGCTGATCACGAGAGAGCGAGGACGTCGAGTGTGGATCCGTTCTTTTGGGGAAGGTTATTATAGGTTGGTTCCCATTATGTAAATGCGTAACCATTTTGGGGTATTTGTACCAAACATTGACGTCATTAGGATTTTGTATATTTGTAATTTGTTGGGCATAAACTTGTGGAAGTTTATGTTAGTTGTAATTGATTTTATTAAACTTGGTTTTATAAAACTTTGGGTTATTACCTTTTGGTGTTAAATGGAATTTTTAACTTCAGTATTTCTGAGTTTCGGTTTTAGAGTCGACGTCCAGATCGCGGTCCCGGGGCCCGCGGGTCGGGGTCGCGACAGACGAGCTGGGCAAGTCTTGGACGTATGAGGTTAGTAGTGCCGAGGGTTGAGTTCCTTGTTACAATTGAAGAAGGTGTGTGAAAGTAGTTACTCGAGCAAGCCGAACCGACTGAGTATGAGGCATGTATAGCCGGATTGGAGGCCGCCCTAGAACGTAACGTGAAAGAGTTAGAAGTGTACGGGGACTCTGCTTTGATTATTAACCAAACGGCGAAGAAATGGAAAACTATGATCCTTGCCTGCAGCGGTACCAAGGTTACATTGACGAGTTGATAGCACAGTTCAAAGAGGTTACCTTCCATTTCCTGCCGCGAGTCAGAAATAGGTTCGCGATGCTCTAGCTACGTTAGCCTCCTTAGTTGAAATTCCAGAAGGAAGGTCCGTGAAACCATTCAGGGTTGGGAAGGGAGAACCCGCCTATTGCTGTGAAATCCGGATCGATGCAGAGGTAAACGGAGATCAATGGTACGCCAAATCTACAAGTTCCTTAAGCACGGAGAGATGTCCTTTGACGGAGATGTGAAGGCCAAGAGTCTGCAAGCACTCAAAAGGTTAGCAGGGCAGTTTGTACTGTTAGACGATACTTTGTACAAGAGGCATTACGACGGTTTGTTACTCTTATGTGTCGACTGTTGCCGTAACATGCGCAGCGGAATATAGCAATTAAAATTTTAAGAAACCCAAAGCCATGGATCCGTTCATATGATTAAATTAAATACAACATTGAATATAGGATAAACTAACCCTTGATGGCTATCAAATTTTCTCTTGGTCTTTGGTGGAGATTTGAAGACTTGATCACGATCACAAAGCTTGAACACGAACTTTGAAGATGATGATTTTCACCCTCTAGCGGTATCCACACTTCGAACGAATATCAAGAGACTCCTTGATCTTGGTTGCTAGACCAATAATTATGAAACATACTTTCACAATTCAATAAAGAACTATACGGAATTTATTTGTGAATTATTTTGTTCCTCAATCAATGATATCTTAGAACAAAATAAAATCTCTCTCAAACTCTTTGAGACTCACAAAAGCACTAGTCAATATGGTCTGGCCAAATTGGGGTTTTTATACACAATTAAGACCTATTCCAAATAGGTAACTTGTGCCAAAAAACCTTTCCTAATCGAATTAGGAATTTCTCTGTCGGCATACCGGGCGCCCGCCTGGTCCTACCCAGGCGCTCGCTTATTTGACCAGAAGGTCCAACCCCTTTTCCGGTCTTATTCAGGCGCCCGCCTGGTTCAACCCAAGCGCCCGCTTGGTTGACCAGGAAGCCCAGAATTTTCCAGAAATTCCTCGGAGGTCCTCCGACCCTAAATGCCAATATAGTCCTCTTATTTAAGATTCGTTCTATTGTGTGTGACCCTCTAGGATTATACTAAGTTGGCAATGGGCTCAAACATGATCCCATAAGATATGATTAGGTTCTAGCAAACCGTCATACCTACCCAAATAGTATAACTAGATACAAGTTCGCATTCCTTTAGAATATGTCATAATCCCTTTATCCACGATGTCTTTGAACACAAGTCATGGTCAAACAGTCAACTTGTCATGTTCAATACTTTATCGATTCCGAATATGTTGATAATTCAAATGCTATTAATCCAATCAATCCATTTGAGTCCGGCCGAACATTTCATCAACATCATTCCTTCGAGGGGCCCAAGCTTGACATCTCTCCATGGAGGGACAAATCCATTTAGCTTATTATTCTTCCCAACGGGAATCCGATTATGCCAATCATACCCTTTATAACTACTCGGTTAAAAGTAGCGTTTGAATATGTCAAACATAATGCTCATCAAGTGGAAGACTATAATAACTTCATGTCTAAGGATTCAAATGACATAACTAATATGAGATATATGTACGACATAGACCATGACATAAATCTCATACAACGGGTCATGTCCAGTACTTTGTTCTAAACAAGTACCCATAAATCTAACATGATCATCCCATGGTCATTTAGCCTTTATACTAGTGCTTAACAAGTACTAGGGACGGAGATTATTATAAGTAAACATGAACAACAATAATAATCAAAATATCTCTTTATTGATATGAAATAAATGATAACAATTACAACATTTATTAAACGTGCCTAGGGCACCACTACCAACAATCTGCCACTTGCCCTAGGCCCAATCTCCCATGTATCTAATACCCATAGACCTAACATGACCATCATGTTTAGCTTCTGGAAGTCCCTTTGTTAGCGGGTCCGCAACATTGTCATCAGTAGGTACTCTGCATATATTTACGTCTCCCCTAACAACGATCTCTCGAATGATATGGAAATGCCTAAGTATGTGTTTGGATTTCTGATGTGCTCTTGGTTCCTTTGCTTGAGCAATAGCACCATTATTATCGCAATAAAGGTCTATTGGATTAGCAATGCTAGGAACCACTTCAAGTTCAGTTATGAACTTCTTAATCCAAACAGTTTCCTTTGCAGCATCCGATGCAGCAATATACTCAGCTTCTGTTGTAGAATCAGCGGTTGTACTTTGCTTGGAACTCTTCCAGCTTACAGCTCCACCATTTAACATAAACACAAAACCCGATTGCGATCGGCTATCATCTTTGTCGGTTTGGAAGCTTGCATCCGTGTAAGCATTTACAACGAGATCATCTTCCATTCCTCCATAGACCAAAAACGAGTCTTTAGTTCTTCTCAAGTACTTAAGAATCGCTTTTACGTCTATCCAGTGATTTTCGCCAGGGTCGGATTGGTATCTACTTGTCATGCTCAAAGCATAAGATACATCCGGCCTAGTACAAATCATGGCATACATGATGGACCCAATTGCCGAAGCATATGGAACATCATTCATTTTCTCACGCTCATCGTTTGTCTTAGGACATTGAGTCATGCTTAGAGAAACTCCATGTAACACTGGTAAGGTTCCTCTTTTAGAATTTTCCATACGGAATCTTCTAATGACCTTGTCAATGTATGTACTTTGGCTTAAACCAAGTAGCCTCCTTGATCTATCTCTATAGATCTTAATGCCAAGAATATATGCGGCTTCACCCATATCTTTCATTGCGAAGCATTTTCCTAACCAAGTCTTTACGGACTGAAGTGTAGGAATGTCGTTTCCAATGAGTAATATGTCATCCACGTATAAAATAAGGAATAGCACTATGCTCCCACTAATCTTCTTGTATACACAAGGCTCATCTTCGTTCTTGATGAAACCAAACTCTTTGACCGATTCATCAAAACGGAGATTCCAACTCCTTGAAGCTTGCTTCAATCCATAGATGGATCTTTGCAATTTGCATACCTTAGAATCTTGTTCAAAACCTTCTGGTTGTGTCATATACACATCCTCTTGGAGTTTTCCATTCAGGAAAGCGGTTTTGACGTCCATCTGCCATATTTCATAGTCATGATATGCGGCAATGGCAAGCAAAATTCTTATAGACTTGATCATTGCTACGGGTGAAAAGGTCTCATCATAGTCAATACCATGAACTTGCCTATAACCCTTCGCTACAAGCCTAGATTTGTAAGTATGCACCTTCCCATCCATGTCAGTCTTCTTATTGAAGACCCATTTGCATCCTATGGTTTTTACACCTTCGGGCGCATCAATCAAATTCCAAACTTGATTGTCTTGCATGGATTGCAATTCGGATTCCATGGCTCCAAGCCACTTGTCCGAATCAGGAGAAGACATCGCCTCTTGGTAGGTTGACGGTTCATCATTCTCAATGATTTCTACCTCATTACTATCCGTTACGAGAAATCCATATCTCTCGGGCTCGGATCGTAACCTACTAGATCTGCGAGTTGCTTGTGTATTTTGAACAGGTTCCACAACTCCTTGTGGTTCTTGATCTTGTTCCACTATTGGTTCAATGTTACTTTTGGGTCTCGAATTTCTTCAAGATTTATTTTACTCCCACTGATTTCTTTGGAGAGAAACTCTTTCTCTAGAAAGACACCAGTTCGGGCAACAAACACTTTGTTGTCCTCACGGTTGTAAAAGTAATATCCTCTAGTTTCCTTAGGATATCCCACGAAATTACATTTATCAGATTTGTGTGCAAGTTTGTCTGAGACAAGTCTTTTGACAAAAGCTTCGCAACCCCAAATCTTCATGAAAGACAGACAAGGCTTCTTTCCGCTCCATATCTCATATGGATTCTTTTGAACTGATTTAGTAGGAACACGATTTAGTGTGAAAGCAGCGGTTTCTAGGGCGTAACCCCAAAAGGATATTGGAAGATAAACTTGACTTGATCGAACCATGTCATCCGATTCCTCCTCTCGAAACCATGATCATCAAATCCTTGACTCAAGTAGATTGATCCCTTTATACTCTACGACTTTTACATCATTCCTATAATCGCATTGCTACTTAATGGTCCGCATGGAATGTATCAAGAAACTTGGTAAAAGGTGTCCATTTTTCCAATTATCATATGACTCGAACATGAACCTAATTAATCCACAGATAAGTATGATTTACATCAAGGTTTAATTTCAATGATAGACATTCATTAATTCTTGACAAAGAATTTAAATCCGGAAGGAAATAAAGCTGGACATTCATAAGTCCCTACGGCTAATGCAGCAACTCTTGCTCCATTCCCCACGCGTAGATCTACTTCACCTTCTTTAAGCAGTCTCATATTCTTTAGTCCCTGCACATTTAGACAAATGTGAGAACCACATCCGGTATCCAATACCCAAGAATAAGTGGTAGAAAGGAGAATATCTATCATATAGATACCTGAAGTCGACGCAGCCTTGCTGCTCTTCTTCTTCTTTTGCTCTTCCAAGAAATCCTTGCAATTACGTTTCCAATGACCAATTTCTTGACAATGGAAACAGATTGCATCCTTTTGTGAATCAGGTTTTGCCTCAGAAGCCTTGGCAACCTTTGCCTTGCTTATTTTGGGTTTGACAACTTTCTTACCTTTTCCTTTGGCACTAGCCCTCTTCCCATCATGAACCAAGAGCACGGGAGAACCTTTCTCCACAATTTTCATCTCTGCAGTTTTAAGCATCCCATGCAACTCAGAGAGATTCTTATCCATTCCATGCATGTTATAATTCATCACAAACTGATTATAACTTTTAGGCAATGAATTAAGAATGAGATCCGTGGCTAGCTCCAATGGGATTGATAGCCAAGTTTCTCAAGGTGCTCTACATAACCTTTCATTTTAAGAAAGTGAGGACTCACTTGTTGCCCTTCATTCATTTTACAAGTAGTGAATGCAACAATGGTCTTGTACCTCTCTTGCCTAGCTTGCTCTTGAAACATGGTTCTCAACTCCACGCCTATCTCATAGGCTTCCAAATATTCCAAACTTTGTTGGAGTTTTGAACACATAGCAGCAAGCATGAGACAACTTACATCTATAGAATCATTACGATGTTTCTTGTAATTGTCCCTTTCTACCCTAGGGGCAGTAGGTGGTGGTTCAGCAGGGAGAGGCCCATCGAGAATGTACAACTTATCTTCTTGCCTAAGAACGATTCTTATGCTACGGATCCAATCCATAAAGTTAGTACCATTCTCTTCGAGCTTATCCTTCTCAAGGATCGATCGCAACGACATTGATTGAGTGTTATTAGTCATTATCTATAAATATGCAAAATTTCCAAAATTTAATAAGTACCGGTTTTCATTAAAGAGATAAATAATGTATTTTTCAAACAAAATACTCCCACTAAATTATATAACCTTCATATACATCCAATGTATAATATAATTTAATTGGGCTAAGATCCAACTTTAATTTAACTTTTGAGTCCACGGAGGCGGACCGCTCAAAAACTAAAATAATTAGGTAGACAATCATGTCAATCATATCCCATATGATTCTTAGATCCTTTTATGAGATTCTTTGAGAAATCCAATTTCAAAAAGCATGTTTAATCTCATCTTTTGCCTAGGCCCAAAACTGTTTTGACGCCTTATTAAGTCCAACCATTTTAAACGCATAGGAACCATTCAATTTAACGTACCTTGCGGAGGCAAGCCCACATTAAATTAATGAACCTCATCTTGCTCATACATGAATAAAATCAATGCACTTCGCGGAGGCGAACCCACATCAAAATCACCCATATATAAACAAGTGTTTTAATCATGGCATGGCAAAGAAGGACTTAAAACTTTCTTTGAAGGTTCATCACATATAGCATATAACACATTTATGAGAACATAATATAAACATGTTACACATCAAGTTTAGCCACTAAATTAATCTCCATTAATTTAAGCATGATATTTATATGTCATTAGTTTCTCTATAATTATGAGGATGAGACTATTTCAACTTCGGTTATTATCTCCAAATCAAGACAACAAGAAGTGCGGTCGAACTAAGCCATTAGGCAACCACAATCCCGCACTAATTCAAGAAACCAAGAAAGTAGCCCATGTGGCCGAAACTAAGCAATAGATGGTCTCGATGAACGTAGGCCAATTGCATTCACAATTCCACATGGATCTCCAATCATTGAATCAAGAACTTTGTTTCTCAATTTTAGCAATTATGAACTCTTCATAATTCTAACTTCGTTTAATCTTTGAAACTTTGATTGCGATCAATTTTGGGAAACACAATCTCGATGAACGTAGATTAGCCATCCAAAACTTGAACCAATCTAGGAATCACAAGACTAAAACAAATAGGAAAATCAAACCCCAAAATCCACACACAAACCAACTACCCAAAACCCATTCCAGATCAGCAAGTCTGGATTAGTCTTGTTACTGGTTTTGTTGAATTTATCAAAAATTCTATATTCAGATTTTAACCAAAATCAGAACATAATTTGACCACCGAGCGCCCGCCTGGTCATCAGCGAGCGGGCGCCTGAATGGCCAGAATGGTACAGAATTTTTAAAGTTCGAAAATTTTGTCTCAAAATTATATTTCCCCCGATTATTAAAACTTTGATCCAATCAAAAATCAATAATCGAAATAATTCAGAATCCACCATAATTTTTATTGCAATTGAATCGTGCGATTAAAGTTGAAAAACAATAAACCACATAAAATCACAAAACACATAAGCATCATATATTCCAATATTCATATCATGCAAGGCACATAAACAATTTATATACACATAACATGATCCAAGTATTGAATTAATCAACATGAACGGGGCTCTGATACCACTGTTGGGTTTCCAAGTAACATGCGCAGCGGAATATAGCAATTAAACTTTTAAGAAACCCAAAGCCATGGATCTGTTCATATGATTAAATCAAATACAACATAATGAATATAGGATAAACTAACCCTTGATGGCTATCAAATTTTCTCTTGGTCTTTGGTAGAGATTTGAAGACTTGATCACGATCACAAAGCTTGAACACGAACTTTGAAGATGATGATTTTCACCCTCTAGCGGTATCCACACTTCGAACGAATATCAAGAGACTCCTTGATCTTGGTTGCTAGACCAATAATTATGAAACACACTTTCACAATTCAATAAAGAACTATACGGAATTTATTTGTGAATTATTTTGTTCCTCAATCAATGATATCTTAGAACAAAATAAAATCTCTCTCAAACTCTTTGAGACTCACAAAAGCACTAGTCAATATGGTCTGGCCGAATTGGGGTTTTTATACACAATTAATGTTGGTAGTGGTGCCCTAGGCACGTTTAATAAACGTTGTAATTGTTATCATTTATTTCATATCAATAAAGAGATGTTTTGATTATTATTGTTGTTCATGTTTACTTATAATAATCTCCGTCCCTAGTACTTATTAAGCACTAGTATAAAGGCTAAATGATCATGGGATGATCATGTTAGATTTATGGGTACTTGTTTGGAATAAGGTACTGGACATGACCCGCTGTATGAGATTTATGTCATGGTCTATGCCAAACATATATCTCATATTAGTTATGTCATTTGAATCCTTAGACATGAAGTTATTATAGTCTTCCACTTGATGAACATTATGTTTGACATATTCAAACGCTACCTTTAACCGGGAAGTTATAAAGGGTATGATTGGCATAATCGGATTCACGTAGGGAAGAATAATAAGCTAAGTGGATTTGTCCCTCCTCGGAGAGATGTCAAGCTTGGGCCTCTCGTAGGAATGATGTTGATGAAATGTTCGGCCGGACTCAAATGAATTGATTGGATCAATGTCATTTGGATTATCAACACATTCGGAATCGAGAAAGTATTGAACAAAACAAGTTGACTGTTTGACCATGACTTGTGTTCAATAACATCGTGGACAAAGGGATTGTGACATATTCTAAGAGGAATACGAACTTGTATCTAGTTATACTATTTGGGTAGGTATGACGGTTTGCTAGAACCTAATCATATCTTATGGGATCATGTTTGAGCTCATTGCCAACTTAGTATAATCCTAGAGGGTCACACACAATAGAACGAATCTTTAAAAAGGACTACATTGGAATTTTGGAAATTCTGGACTTTCTGGGAAGTGGGCGACCGCACATTCTGGACTGGGCGGCCGCACACTTAGCTAAAAAATGTACCAGTTTTGTTTCAGAATGTTGTGCGACCGCACAGAGGTTTTTGGGCGGCCGCACAGTACTGTCGGGTGGCAGATTCCTAATTTGATTAGGAAACGAATTTTGGACGGATTTTGACACAAGTTTCCTATTTGGAATAGGTCATACTTGTGTATAAAAGACCAAATTCGGCCAGCACTAAAAGCTAATGATTTTGTGAGTCTCAAAGAGTTTGAGAGAGGGTTTATTTTGTTCCAAGACATTCTTGGTTGAGGAACAAAATAATACACAAAATAAATTCCATATAGTTCTTTTGATTGTGAAAAGTGTTTCACAATTTGGTCTAGCAACCAAGATCAAAGAAGCTCCTTTGATATTCGTTCGAAGTGTGGATACCGCTAGAGGGTGAAAATCATCATCTTCAAAGTTCGTGTTCAAGCTTTGTGATCGTGATCAAGTCTTCAAATCTCCACCAAAGACCAAGAGAAAATTTGATAGCCATCAAGGGTTAGTTATTCCTATATTCATCTTGTTGTATTTGATTTAATCATACGAACGGATCTATGGCTTTGGGTTTCTTCAAAATTTTAAATGCTAATTTCCGCTGCGCATGTTTGATCGAAACCCAACAGTGGTATCAGAGCCCCGTTCATGTTGATTAATTCAATACTTGGATCATGTTATGTGTATATAAATTGTTTATGTGCCTTGCATGATATGAATATTGGAATATGTGATGTTTATGTGTTATGTGATTTTATGTGGTTTATTGTTTTGCAACTTTAATCGCACGATTCAATCGCAATAAATAAATTATGGTGGATTCAGAATTGTTGATCATTAATTTTTGATTGGATCAAAGTTTTAATAATCGGGGAAAAGCAATTTTGAGACAAAATTTTCGAACTTAAAATTCTGCACATTCTGATTGAACCGGGCGACCGCACGGAATATACTGGGCGGCCGCACGGTCTTTGGGCGACCGCACAGGTATTTTTGGGCGGCCGCACGCCAAGATCAGATTGTCTGATTTTGCTCAAAAATCAGAATTTGGAATTTTCAAAAAATTCAACAAATCCAGTAACAGAACCAATCCAGACTTGCTGATCTGGAATGGGTTTTGGGTAGTTGGTTTGTGTGTGGATTTTGGGGTTTGATTTTCCTATTTGTTTTAAATCTTGTGATTCCTAGATTGGTTCAAGTTTTGGATGGCTAATCTGCGTTCATCGAGATTGTGTTTCCCAAAATTGATCGCAATCAAAGTTTCAAAGATAAAACGAAGTTAGAATTATGAAGAGTTCATAATTGCTAAAATTGAGAAACAAAGTTCTTGATTCAATGATTGGAGATCCATGTGGAATTGTGAATGCAATTGGCCTACGTTCATCGAGACCATCTATTGCTTAGTTTCGGCCACATGGACTACTTTCTTGGTTTCTTGAATTAGTGCGGGATTGTGGTTGCCTGATGGCTTAGTTCGACCGCACTTCTTGTTGTCTTGATTTGGAGATAATAACCAAAGTTGAAATAGTCTCATCCTCATAATTATAGAGAAACTAATGACACATAAATACCATGCTTAAATTAATGGAGATTAATTTAGTGGCTAAACTTGATGTATAACATGTTTATATTATGTGCTCATAAATGTGTTATATGCTACATGCGATAAACCTTCAAAGAAAGTTTTAAGTCTTTTGCCAAGCCATGATTAAAACACTTGTTTATACATGAGTAATTTTATGTGGGCTCACCAAAGCGAGGTGCATTGATTTTATTCATGTTTGAGCAAGATGAGTGAATAAGAGTTTCCTATGCGTTTAAAATGGTTGGACTTAATTAAGCGTCAAAACAGTTTTGGGCTTAAGGCAAAGATGAGATTTAACATGCTTTTTGAAATTGGATTTCTTAAAGAATCTCATGAAAAGAACTGAGAGTCATATGAGATATGATTGACAAGAGTTGTCTACCTAATTGATTTAATTTTGAGCGGTGCGCCAAAGCGTACTCAAAATTAGATTAAAGCGGGATCTCAACCCATTTAAATTATACTATACATTGGATGTATAAAGAAGGTTGTATAATTTGGTGGGAGTATTTTGTTTTAAAATACATTATTTATCTCTTTAATGAAAACCGGTACTTATTAAATTTTGGAAATTTTTGCATATTTGTAGATAATGACTAATAATACTCAATCAATGTCGTTGCGATCGATCCTTGAGAAGGATAAGCTCGAAGAGAATGGTACCAACTTTATGGATTGGATCCGTAGCATAAGAATCGTTCTTAGGCAAGAAGATAAGTTGTACATTCTCGATGAGCCTCTCCCCGCTGAACCACCGCCTACTGCCCCTAGGGTAGAAAGAGACAATTACAAGAAACATCGTAATGATTCTAGAGATGTAAGTTGTCTCATGCTTGCTGCTATGTGTTCAAAACTCCAACAAAGTTTGGAACATTTGGAAGCCTATGAGATAGGCGTGGAGTTGAGAACCATGTTTCAAGAGCAAGCTAGGCAAGAGAGGTACAAGACCATTGTTGCATTCACTACTAGTAAAATGAATGAAGGGCAACAAGTGAGTCCTCACTTTCTTAAAATGAAAGGTTATGTAGAGCACCTTGAGAAACTTGGCTATCCAATCCCATTGGAGCTAGCCACGGATCTCATTCTTAATTCATTGCCTAAAAGTTATAATCAGTTCGTAATGAATTATAACATGCATGGAATGGATAAGAACCTCTCCGAGTTACATGGGATGCTCAAAACTGCAGAGATGAAAATTGTGGAGAAAGGTTCTCCCGTGCTCCTGGTTCATGATGGGAAGAAGCCTGGTGCCAAAGGCAAGGGTAAGGCAAAAGTTGTCAAACCCAAGATAAGCAAGGCAAAGGTTGCCAAGGCTTCTGAGGCAAAACCCGATTCACAAAAGGATGCAATCTGTTTCCATTGTCAAGAAATTGGTCATTGGAAACGTAATTGCAAGGCTTTCTTGGAAGAGAAAAAGAAGAAGAAGAGCAGCAAGGCTGCGTCGACTTCAGGTATCTATATGATAGATATTCTCCTTTCTACCACTGATTCTTGGGTATTGGATACCGGATGTGGTTCTCACATTTGTCTAAATGTGCAGGGACTAAAGAATAGGAGACTGCTTAAAGAAGGTGAAGTAGATCTACGCGTGGGGAATGGAGCAAGAGTTGATGCATTAGCCGTAGGGACTTATGAAGTCACTTTACCTTCCGGATTAATTCTTGTTTTGAACAATTGTTATTATGTTCCGGATTTAAGCAGAAATATTATTTCAATTTCTTGTTTGGATAATGAAGGTTTTAAGTTTCTTATTGAGAATAAGAAATTTTCTATTTATTTAAATGATGTGCTTTATGGTATTGCTAATTCATTTAATGGCCTTTATATCTTGGATGTCAAGAATGAAAATAATGTCTATCATGTAAATAAGAAATCTAAACCTAATGATGTAAATCATACTTATTTGTGGCATTGCCGTCTTGGTCATATTAATGAGAAGCGTATCTCAAAACTCCATGGGGACGGACTTTTGGGTTCATGTGACTTAGAGTCATATGATACTTGTGAGTCGTGTCTTCTTGGAAAAATGACTAAGACACCTTTTACCAAGTTGGGTGAAAGGGCAAGCGACTTATTGGGGTTGATACATTCCGATGTATGCGGACAATTAAGTAGCAATGCTAGGGGAGGATTTCAATACTTCATAACCTTCACTGATGATTATAGTAGATTTGGGTATGTTTACCTAATGAAACATTAAAGTGAAGCATTCGAGATATTTAGAATATTTCAAAATGAAGTAGAAAAACAACTTGGCAAAAGTATAAAGGCACTTCGATCAGATCGAGGAGGAGAATACTTGAGTCAAGAATTTGATGATCATCTAAAGAATTGTGGAATAGTTTCACAATTGACTCCACCCGGAACACCACAATGGAATGGTGTGTCCGAGAGGAGGAATCGGACTTTGTTAGACATGGTTCGATCAATGATGAGTCAAGTTGATCTTCCAATATCCTTTTGGGGTTACGCTCTAGAAACCGCTGCTTTCACACTAAATCGTGTTCCAACTAAATCGGTTCAAAAGACTCTATATGAGATGTGGAGCGGAAAGAAGCCTTGTCTATCTTTCATGAAGATTTGGGGTTGTGAAGTTTTTGTCAAAAGACTTATCTCAGACAAACTTGCACACAAATCTGATAAATGTATTTTCGTGGGATATCCTAAGGAAACTAAAGGATATTACTTTTACAACCGAGAGGACAACAAAGTGTTTGTTGCCCGAACTGGTGTCTTTCTAGAGAAAGAGTTTCTCTCCAAAGAAATCAGTGGGAGTAAAATAAATCTTGAAGAAATTCGAGACCCAGAAAATAACATTGAACCAATGGTGGAGCAAGAACAAGAACCACAAGGAGTTGTGGAACCTGTTCAAAGTACACAAGCAACTCGCAGATCTAGTAGGTTACGATCCGAGCCCGAGAGATATGGATTTCTCGTAACGGATAGTAATGAGGTAGAAATCATTGAGAATCATGAACCGTCAACCTACCAAGAGGCGATGTCTTCTCCTGATTCTGACAAGTGGCTTGGAGCCATGGAATCCGAATTGCAATCCATGCAAGACAATCAAGTTTGGAATTTGATTGATGCGCCCGAAGGTGTAAAAACCATAGGATGCAAATGGGTCTTCAAGAAGAAGACTGACATGGATGGGAAGGTGCATACTTACAAAGCTAGGCTTGTAGCAAAGGTTATAGGCAAGTTCATGGTATTGACTATGATGAGACCTTTTCACCCGTAGCAATGATCAAGTCTATAAGAATTTTGCTTGCCATTGCCGCATATCATGACTATGAAATATGGCAGATGGACGTCAAAACCGCTTTCCTGAATGGAAAACTCCAAGAGGATGTGTATATGACACAACCAGAAGGTTTTGAACAAAATTCTAAGGTATGCAAATTGCAGAGATCCATCTATGGATTGAAGCAAGCTTCTAGGAGTTGGAATCTCCGTTTTGATGAATCGATCAAAGAGTTTGGTTTCATCAAGAACGAAGATGAGCCTTGTGTATACAAGAAGATTAGTGGGAGCATAGTGCTTTTCCTTGTTTTATACGTGGATGACATATTGCTCATTGGAAACGACATTCCTACACTTCAGTCTGTGAAGACTTGGTTAGGAAAGTGCTTCGCAATGAAAGATATGGGTGAAGCCGCATATATTCTTGGCATTAAGATCTATAGAGATAGATCAAGGAGGCTACTTGGTTTAAGCCAAAGTACATACATTGACAAGGTCATTAGAAGATTCCGTATGGAAAATTCTAAAAGAGGGACCTTGCCCGTGTTACATGGAGTTTCTCTAAGCAAGACTCAATGTCCTAAGACAAAAGATGAGCATGAGAAAATGAATGATGTTCCATATGCTTCGGCAATTGGGTCCATCATGTATGCCATGATTTGTACTAGGCCGGATGTATCTTATGCTTTGAGCATGACAAGTAGATACCAATCTGACCCTGGCGAAAATCACTGGATAGCCGTAAAAGCGATTCTTAAGTACTTGAGAAGGACTAAAGACTCGTTTTTGGTCTATGGAGGAATGGAAGATGATCTCGTTGTAAATGCTTACACGGATGCAAGCTTCCAAACCGACAAGATGATAGCCGATCGCAATCGGGTTTTGTGTTTATGTTAAATGGTGGAGCTGTAAGCTGGAAGAGTTCCAAGCAAAGTACAACCGCTGATTCTACAACAGAAGCTGAGTATATTGCTGCATCGGATGCTGCAAAGGAAGCTGTTTGGATTAAGAAGTTCATAACTGAACTTGAAGTGGTTCCTAGTATTGCTAATCCAATAGACCTTTATTGCGATAATAATGGTCCTATTGCTCAAGCAAAGGAACCAAGAGCACATCAGAAATCCAAACACATACTTAGGCGTTTTCATATCATTCGAGAGATCGTTGATAGGGGAGACGTAAATATATGCAGAGTACCTACTAATGACAATGTTGCGGACCCGCTAACAAAGGGACTTCCACAAGCTAAACATGATGGTCATGTTAGGTCCATGGGTATTAGATACATGAGAGATTGGGCCTAGGGCAAGTGGGAGATTGTTGGTAGTGGTGCCCTAGGCACGTTTAATAAACGTTGTAATTGTTATCATTTATTTCATATCAATAAAGAGATGTTTTGATTATTATTGTTGTTCATGTTTACTTATAATAATCTCCGTCCCTAGTACTTATTAAGCACTAGTATAAAGGCTAAATGATCATGGGATGATCATGTTAGATTTATGGGTACTTGTTTGGAATAAGGTACTGGACATGACCCGCTGTATGAGATTTATGTCATGGTCTATGTCAAACATATATCTCATATTAGTTATGTCATTTGAATCCTTAGACATGAAGTTATTATAGTCTTCCACTTGATGAACATTATGTTTGACATATTCAAACGCTACCTTTAACCGGGAAGTTATAAAGGGTATGATTGGCATAATCGGATTCACGTAGGGAAGAATAATAAGCTAAGTGGATTTGTCCCTCCTTGGAGAGATGTCAAGCTTGGGCCTCTCGTAGGAATGATGTTGATGAAATGTTCGGCCGGACTCAAATGAATTGATTGGATCAATGTCATTTGGATTATCAACACATTCAGAATCGAGAAAGTATTGAACAAAACAAGTTGACTGTTTGACCATGACTTGTGTTCAATAACATCGTGGACAAAGGGATTGTGACATATTCTAAGAGGAATGCGAACTTGTATCTAGTTATACTATTTGGGTAGGTATGACGGTTTGTTAGAACCTAATCATATCTTATGGGATCATGTTTGAGCTCATTGCCAACTTAGTATAATCCTAGAGGGTCACACACAATAGAACGAATCTTTAAAAAGGACTACATTGGAATTTTGGAAATTCTGGACTTTTGGGAAGTGGGCGACCGCACATTCTGGACTAGGCGGCCGCACACTTAGCTCAAAAATGTACCAGTTTTGTTTCAGAATGTTGTGCGACCGCACAGAGGTTTTTGGGCGGCCGCACAGTACTGTCGGGTGGCAGATTCCTAATTTGATTAGGAAACGAATTTTGGACGGATTTTGACACAAGTTTCCTATTTGGAATAGGTCATACTTGTGTATAAAAGACCAAATTCGGCCAGCACTAAAAGCTAATGATTTTGTGAGTCTCAAAGAGTTTGAGAGAGGGTTTATTTTGTTCCAATACATTCTTGGTTGAGGAACAAAATAATACACAAAATAAATTCCATATAGTTCTTTTGATTGTGAAAAGTGTTTCACAATTTGGTCTAGAAACCAAGATCAAAGAAGCTCCTTTGATATTCGTTCGAAGTGTGGATACCGCTAGAGGGTGAAAATCATCATCTTCAAAGTTCGTGTTCAAGCTTTGTGATCCTGATCAAGTCTTCAAATCTCCACCAAAGACCAAGAGAAAATTTGATAGCTATCAAGGGTTAGTTATTCCTATATTCATCTTGTTGTATTTGATTTAATCATACGAACGGATCTATGGCTTTGGGTTTCTTCAAAATTTTAAATGCTAATTTCCACTGCGCATGTTTGATCGAAACCCAACAATTAAGACCTATTCCAAATAGGTAACTTGTGCCAAAAACCTTTCCTAATCGAATTAGGAATTTCTCTGTCGGCATACCGGGCGCCCGCCTGGTCCTACCCAGGCGCCCGCTTATTTGACCAGAAGGTCCAACCCCTTTTCCGGTCTTATTCAGGCGCCCGCCTGGTTCAACCTAAGCTCCCGCTTGGTTGACCAGGAAGCCCAGAATTTTCCAGAAATTCCTTGGAGGTCCTCCGACCCTAAATGCCAATATAGTCCTCTTATTTAAGATTTATTCTATTGTGTGTGACCCTCTAGGATTATACTAAGTTGGCAATGGGCTCAAACATGATCCCATAAGATATGATTAGGTTCTAGCAAACCGTCATACCTACCCAAATAGTATAACTAGATACAAGTTCGCATTCCTTTAGAATATGTCATAATCCCTTTGTCCACGATATCTTTGAACACAAGTCATGGTCAAACAGTCAACTTGTCATGTTCAATACTTTCTCGATTCCGAATATGTTGATAATTCAAATGCTATTGATCCAATCAATCCATTTGAGTCCGGCCGAACATTTCATCAACATCATTCCTTCGAGGAGCCCAAGCTTGACATCTCTCCATGGAGGGACAAATCCATTTAGCTTATTATTCTTCCCAACGGGAATCCGATTATGCCAATCATACCCTTTATAACTACTCGGTTAAAAGTAGCGTTTGAATATGTCAAACATAATATTCATCAAGTGGAAGACTATAATAACTTCATGTCTAAGGATTCAAATGACATAACTAATATGAGATATATGTACGACATAGACCATGACATAAATCTCATACAGCGGGTCATGTCCAGTACTTTGTTCCAAACAAGTACCCATAAATCTAAGATGATCATCCGATGGTCATTTAGCCTTTATACTAGTGCTTAACAAGTACTAGGGACGGAGATTATTATAAGTAAACATGAACAACAATAATAATCAAAATATCTCTTTATTGATATGAAATAAATGATAACAATTACAACGTTTATTAAACGCGCCTAGGGCACCACTACCAACATCGACAACAAGAGAGCTGAAGCAATAATGGAAGAATTACATAACGGGTTGTGCGGATCCCACATGAATGCAAGGATGCTTAGACAGAAGATCACTCGCCTGGGCTATTATTGGATTACCATGGAGACAGACTGTATTCAATGGTTCGACGGTGTCACAAATGCCAAGTATGCTCCAACCTCAACTACATCCCCCCGCACGAGTTGGTTCCACCACGCCTTGGCCCTTCGCCACGTGGGGTATAGACATCATTGGGAAGATCTCGCCGGCCGGTAGTAACGGTCATGAATTTGTCCCCGTCGCGGTCGACTACTTCACAAAGTGGGTCGAAGCTCAGTCTTACAAGGTGCTGAATTCCAAGAAGGTGGCGCAGTTTATCAAAGAGAACATTATGTGTCGGTATGGGATCCCTAACCTCATTATATCAGATAATGGCAGTCATTTCGAAGTCGAGTGTGCTCGCTTGCTCGCAGAATTCAAGATCGAACGAAAGAATCTTCCCCGTACTATCCACAGACTAACGGCGCGGTTGAGGCAGCCAACAAGACGATAGAGCAGATAATTCGCAAAATGGCTTTGCAGGGGCGGGATTGGCCCGAGAAGTTACCATTAGCACTTTGGGGGTACATAACGTCAGTCCGCACCGCTACTGGAGACACCCCTTACGCTTTGACATACGGCATGGAGGCAGTACTCCCTATTGAGTTGGAGGTGCCATCTTTGAGGATCTTGCTCGAAAACCAAGTAAATGAGGTAGAATGGCTTCGTAGTCACTATTATCAGCTGGCAACGCTCGATGAACGCAGATTGAAGGCCATGGAACATATCCGGGCATATCAAAGGAGAACGACGAAAGCCTTCAATAAAAAGGTCAAGCCTGTCGACATAAAGGAAGGAGACTTGGTGCTCAAAGCACACTTGCCCAACAAGTTCAACCCCCTCGGGAAATGGGCCCCCACTTGGGTAGGACCATTTGTAGTACAGAAGATCTTCTCCGGAGGAGCAGTCAGAATGGCAGATTTGGATGGCAACCCGTTCAAGGAACCAGTCAACCTCAGCAAGCTCAGACGCTACTACGACTAGTACAACCCCCTTCTCAAAAAAAAAAAATGTGTGTTTACGACGCAAAAAGAAGCCCGATAGACTGAAAACCCGCAAAGGGCGGTCTTTGCAAAATAAGGGTGCGTACAAAGCTCGCTAGACTGAAAACCCGCAAGGGCGGTCTAGGCAAAAGTTAGAGCATTCCCCCTTCTATCTTCCCTTTCTCTAAAATCATTCTAGTCCGACTGGAGTGAACTACGGTGACCTGAGCCTCTTAGTCCTATTTGTAAAAGGGGAACGTAGGCAGCCTTTCAAAAGGTGCGGTCTAAAAAACAAATAAACATCCAAATTTTGTCAAGCAATAAAGATCGAAGTTGTATTTTCTGAAAGCAAAAACTTTTATTTTCATAGTCATTGCATGTTAACACTTATTTGATGAGTCTAAGCTTGACATACTTTTTGAATAAATAACCTATTCTGAAATTGAAACTAAAACTAAAAAATAAACTAAAATTAAAACAATGTGTTTGCAACGACTATGGAAGGATCCTCGGAATTACTCTTTAGTGCCACTCGTGCCTTCGGTCTCTTTCTTCTTGCTTTGACCACGGCGAATCTTTTTCTTGTTAGGGTTCTCGTAAAACCTCCTCTCAAATTCACTAACCCCTTTAGCTTTGACACTAGGAGTCTCCCCATCATTTCTCTTCCTTAAAGTCCCCGCTCCATCTCCATTAGCCATGCTCTTGCTCCTCTTCCTCTCATAGGCCATCGTCTCCTTCATCCTCAATGAACAACTAGGAGCACAGGATGCCAAAATAGTGCCCCTTAGGGTCTCTAGAGTCTGCTCCGCTTGCCCAAGTCTCTCCACAAACCAATCCAAATACTCTCGTGATAGGTAGGTGTTGTTGGAGCGTGTGATGAGAGTCCTATGGCTAAAACCGGCCTCGCCCCACATTTGAGAAAGGAGAACCGAAGCGCTATCATCCAAATGAAGTATGCCAAAAGGAGAATGGGTCCTCTCCTCATCCCAACCCTCGGGGATGGTTTGCACTAGACCATATTGACGGAGTACTCTAGCAGGGTAGTAAAAAGTGGTCCCAGAAAATGACGGAACTTTAATCATGTGCAGTCCTACTTGCTTCTCCCTCACAGAATTAATGTGCCAATGGGGCACCACCCACTTGATGTCATCGGTCACCATCTCTGCTAAGTACCTTTCCCAACCCTTGAGAGTCATGCCCTCGAACCTCTCCTCCATACCTCTAATACGGTGCATCCATGGGGCCACCGCCGAAGAAACCGCTGGCTTGTTCACTCGGAGCCTTTCTTGCAACCACATAGTCAAAAGTCTATCACTGCTGCACGGTATCCCGCCATAAACCGCAAGATGAGGAATCCCACAAATGATCTCCCCAAGGATGGCCGGTACAATGTCATGTCCCGAACGAGCCGCATTCACCATGGTCAAACATCCCTCACTAGCACATCCGACTTCGGAAGGGAAAAGAATAGAAGCAAATAAACACAAGGCAAGATGGTCCAAAGAACGGTCCGAGGTCACATCCGCGTGCATGAAGTGCCTTGGCATCCAAGAAAGGTCGACGTAGCCACCTCTAGCATACTTACCAATGTCATCTGCGGGCACACCAAAGGTTATCAACTTGTCATGCAAAGAAATAAGATCAAAGGGCAATGCAAGTGTACCCTTCCCTTCACAACCGCAAAGCGCCTTGATGTCTTCATAAGTGGGTACCATCTCATTAAAAGAAAAGTTGAAAACATGAAGAGTGTTGTTCCAAAACTTCCACAAGCTTGCAAGAGGTTAGTGTTGGAGTTCATCTGCAAGAATGACCAAAGACACTTGATCCCATAGCGCTTCTCAAACTTCCTACGACAAGGACCGGATATCTTGGCAACCCACTTCTCCAAAGATGTTATGAAAGCTCCTTTTTCAAGTCTAGAAAGCCTTGCATTGTGATCCATGGCAAAAGAAGAGCAAGTTGATGATTGGAACTCAAAATTGACCAAAAGAGCTGCTGTTGCGAAGTTGAATAGGACACAAACTCCCATTAAATACTACACAACCTCCGATTCTTGCCAGGAAAAGGAAAACCGGAGGCGGGGCAGGACTTGGCCACGCGGCCACATATGCTCTTGGCCACGCGGCCGATGTTGTCCTTGGTCAGGCGGCCAACTTCGTCCTAGGCCACGCGGCCACTATTGCCCCATGCAGAAATCCAGTTTGTTTCCTCCAACTCCATAACGGATCCATGCAACTATGTACCTGCCCCGTCCCGTGGCTCATGCATTGTATAAAATTAGGCACATTGTAAAGTAATTAGTTTGTACAAATAGGTTATCACAAATCATTTTCATTTTAGTACATAAATACATTTGCATACATATTAAATGTTTGTCCAGTACATATTTGCTTCTACTAACTAACAGTGTAGGAAATAAAGATGAAAAGATGGGCCCCGGCCTAATCAGAATCCTCCTCCGTGGTGTCTCCACGCCGCGCTAAAGCTCGAGAGCTACCGGCACCAGAACTCCGTCCCCGGACCGCTCCACCACCAGTGTGAGAAGAGCCCGCACCGGTCGGAGACCGCTCACGACGCTAGGGTGACGCAACGTCGTCCCTCTGAGAAGTACATGAATGGTACGCCTCCCTCAGTAAGCGCATCAACACGTTCTCCCGCCGGGCTGAACGAATATATGCCTCCCGAGTCACCTGAAAGGGAAACCAAGGCAATGATTACAATGCAGAAAGAAATAAGTGTGTGTGAACATGACTAATATAAAGCGCACAAAGCCGTACCCCAGCGTCGGGCGGAGGAATGAATGTCTCCTCAACAAGATCTGCATCAGTCAGCTCCAAGCTAAGCTCCACCTCCCGGCCGCCCCTCATCACTCTCACGCTACTCGAGCGAAGGGGCATGTCAACCAAAGGCCGACTCTGACTAACATACCGGGCCGAGCTCGATCCCTCTCCCGATAGCATCCTAGCCCGAACCTGAGGGTTGATCAACCGAGTCCGCACATAGCCGGCGTAGTCGTCACTCCCTCTGTAATGCTCTGCCGGAGTGGGAGCCAAGAAAGTCGCCAACCTCGTGGGACGGAGCATATCCTGAGGAGGGTCATAAGGAGCCCACGGTAACGCACCAGCCCTGTGCTGACGAACCACCCTCTCTCCGAGATACATGGCCTCCCCGGTGAGACCCACAAGCAGAACCCTAGAAGCGGTCAACTCCACTACATAGGGACCCACCGAAGCCTCATTGGCCGGACTCCATGGGTAAAATCTAACCCCGACAGGCTCAGACATCGCGAACACCCTCCTCAGATCAGCAGCATCCACTGTCTTCCTATCCCGGTTTCTGCGGGGAGGAGCCCTGTTGCCCTTGCACCAGTACAACATGATGGGAACAACCTTGTTGGCACTCATCACCAACTGAAAAGGGGCGACGCCGAAGATCTCGTACACCCAAGCCTGTGCATACAATGAAAAAGACATTTCAGACCAAAAGATAGAGCAGAAATCTCAACAAGTGAAAAGAAGGGTAGTCAAGAGCATACCTCAAAGGCGAACTGAAACCCGTCAAAGGCCGACGAGCTAGCCCTCGAGCAATGGTCCAATGCCCGGTAAATCTCAGCCAAACCGGCTCCACCCCAAGAAATCCCACCGAATAGGTCCAAGTCCACAAGGGCCCCTAGCAGTGAGTACCAGCAGACAGTAGCCCCACTGGGAAACAAGATCTCTGAAAAGCTGTACCATAAGAACAGCCGGACCAAGTAATCCAAATCATATTCCCCCTACCAAAGGCCTCAATAGCCACCTTCACCAAACGGTTCACCTTCCCGGCCTCCACTCCATAACCCTTGACACCTCCCCCCAGATCAGTGTCAACTCCCAACAGAGCCTGCCTATAGTCCCGCCGCTCCGCTAAGCTCTCGTCAAAAGGCAAAGGGGTAGCAGTAAACCTCAACCCCGTGATAGCCGTGAAATCCGTCGGCGTGATGGTAATCTCTCCCCAACTAAAGTGGAAGGTATGGGTGGTGTCCCACCAGAATTCCCTGCACACCTCTATCACCGCCGCCACCTTCAGGGTGCCCCTAACCATGCGGACACTGTCAAAGAATGGGCCAAACCCCATAGCCTCGATCCGAGCACGCAAACCGCCCGGTCCCTCCGGCAGAGACGCCCACAGTTTGCCCACAGTCACTGTGGACCCACGAGCCTTGATCCTCTGCAGGTAAACACAGCACATGTATGTTACCATTCTAGCAATTTACAATTCTAGTAATTTAAATTCTAGCATTCCATTATTCTGGAATTTCATACTATGTATAAAACATACAAATGTGCGAGAAGGAGAGGAGTGAAAATTCGAAATTTACCTCTCGCGTCTCCTTCCATCGACCAATGACGCTCAGAGTCGATGTAAAAATCGTAATCTTGGTCGAACATAGACCGCAGCAGATTATCGCGATAATTCCGAGAGTCGCGGCTCGTGGTCTCAAACCGCCCCGTGGTATTAAGGGTGCCGCTTCAAAACCCGCTCCTGGGTCAGCCCCGACATTTCCCTCGCCCTGAGCATCACTGTGCCCCTCTCCTTGTTGCTCTTGTTTTGGAAGCATATACCCACCTTGGCCCGAAAAAATCCCTGAATAACGCCTCATTGATCCAATCTGCCATAGCTTCAAGAAATATGTGAAATGAAGTCTTCAAAATTATCAAAATCTGAGCTTTCTCTCTCTAAAAACTCAATTTTCTCTCTCTAACTCGTCAACAATGGAGGAAAGAAGAAGAAGAAAGAAGAAAAGAAGGAGAAGAGGGAGGGTTTCTGGTGATGTGACCAAGGAGTCATCCCGACGGCGACCTTGGCCACGCGGCCACTTATGCCCTCGCAATCCCAGCCGTCAGATCAGCGATCCGCGTGAAGGATATCTGACCACTCAGCGTTCTTGGCCACGCGGCCACTATTGCCATTCAGTGAGTTTGGCCACGCGGCCAACCTTGTCCCTTCAAATAAAATTCCATTTTTGCCCTTGATCTTTTCCCTTTAATTCATTTAAAGTGCCCTTAGCACTACTTTGACTGATATTCGTTACCTTTGGGTACGGAAAGCCCCTTAAAATTTCCATTCTTCACCGAATATTTGCTTAGGATTCGTATGGTTACAGACACTTCAGCGCTTCTATGTCATATGCATCCTAGATCGATCGCGATTGGCAGAATCCGTGGCGTTTCTGTTTGCGAGAGATCCAGCATCTATTATTAGGATTCGTATGGTTATAGAGACTTCGGCGCCTCTATGACAAACGCATCCTAGATCGATCGCGATTGGCAAAAGCCTCGGCGTTTCTGTTTGCGAGAGATCCAGCATCTATTATTAGGATTCGTATGGTTGTAGAGACTTCGGCGCCTCTATGACATACGTATCCTAGATCGATCGCGATTGGAAGAAGCCTCGGCGTTTCTGTTTGCGAGAGATCCAGTATCTATTATTAGGATTCGTATGGTTGTAGAGACTTCGGCGCCTCTATGACATACGCATCCTAGATCGATCGTGATTGGCAGAAGCCTCGGCGTTTCTGTTTGCGAGAGATCCAGCATCTATTCGTATGGTTGTAGAGACTTCAGCGCCTCTATAACATACGCATCCTAGATTGATCGCGATTGGCAGAAGCCTCGGCGTTTCTGTTCGCGAGAGATCCAGCATCTATTACTTTAGCGCAATCGGCAGGAACCCTGGCGATCCTGATTGCGTTTGCCATTCCATCTTGGGATTATTTAGACAACGTAGTCTTTATTTTTCCCAAATAACTTCATTGCTTACGAATGTTCGTTCTTCATACAAGATAGTATCCGTAGGTTTATTATCCGCAGCAGAAGTCCGATGTCTCGTTTATTTCCCCAACATCTCTGAACTACGACCGGCTTGATTCCTCGGAGGATACGTAGGAAACCTGAAAAGGTTCAGCCACCCGACCGACGCGGTCATCTCTCATCCCCAGCAGGTGCATTTTCCCTAGCAGAAGAGGTTGCTCCCCATCAGAGGGCAGTCATTCCCAATTTCCCATCAGATTTGAACTACATTTGGCTTGATTCCCCCGCGGATACGTAGGTCGCCTGCCAAGGTTCAGCCGTTCCCTTACCTTTCATCTGTTTTGAAACTCATGTTTCAGACGGATCCTTCTTTTATCGTCGACCCCACATTGCCTTGCAAGAAGCGTCGCCGAGGGGCTACTGTTAGTACCCGACCTGAAAATGAGTTTATTAGGACTTTCCCAAAAATACAAGGACTTTATAGGAATTAGAAACCTTGCAAAGACTTGTCCCAGATTTCCGAAATATCTCATTTATGACAAAATCTATCAAAATATGTAATAAATGGTTTCCTTAAAACCATGCAGAAACCCTAGCTTGAAAATCACGTCAGCCTGCATCCTTGGCCACGCGGCCAACCTTGCTGCGCGCCGACCTTGGCCATGCGGCCACTCTTGCACCGGCTTCAATCATGGCCAGGCGGCCAACTTTGCTCCGGATGATCTCAGCCGTCAGATCTTCCCCTCAGTTTACTATATAAACCAATCCCATGCTATTGGTTTAGGGATCCGAATTTTAGAGCTTCCAAGTGACGATTTTGCTCCTAAATCAAGTCATTCAAGCCTCCAAAAACACTCTCAAGAATCCCAAGAAGATCCAAGGTTATTTCTTGCCAACAAAGGTAAGTTTTCTAACTTTTTCTTCATGTTCTTGCATTATTTTTAATGTAGATCTTTGATATTCATATTCTTAATATGTTTATTCATGTGTTCTTCATAATATTCATGTTCTTTCATGTTTATTCATAGTTTCTTCATATGCTTTGCATGTTCATTCATATGTTCATAATATGTTCTTCGCATGTTCTTCGTGTTCATAGATTAAAACCTTATTTATGCTATATTTAGGGTTGCGATCTTCATGTTTGCATGTTATTTCATAGCCGATGATGATCTAGGGTTCATCAACCCAAGGATGATCTAACGACTATTTCTAAACCCTAAACTTTAGGTAATTACTTCCATGATCAATAATCCTCCCATGATGAATGTTCATTGAGATCTCATTGATGGCATAGTCATTATTCTAGGATGTGATCAACTTGCATGTTTGTTTCTCCTCCCTCTTCATTATGCATGATCCCTATTCTCTCTCCACATTCTAATTATGTGCGAACTACGCTGACCTGAGCTTCTCACATTGAGAGGAACGTAGGCAATCTTCGGATCCGGTATAAATCACTAACACACTACTAACACATTCATCATGATAGAATGACCGATCATTCGGGCAATAGGAGTGATAACGTAAATATTCTTCTCTTGTTGTAATTTGACCCCCGAACCCATTAAACATGCTTTTTCTCAATGTTTTGGCTATAATTAAAACGGCGTGGCGACTCTCATAATTTTAATGTTGCTATGAATATCCCAAATTCAAACACACGTATTCACAATTTCAAGCCACGGAAATCGCATCCCAGAAGCGCGCGCCTCCCGACACCTATATAAGAAGTGCGCGCGTCAGGCACCCACAAGCAGAGGCGCCCGCATCCCATTTCAGAAGTGCCTCCGCCGGCCTTAGTCAAAAGAAGGAAGTCATGCAAGAAAGGAGCTCAAGTAGTCCCAAAATCATGCAAGATCAATATTCTTCATCAAAGCCACAACAATCTCTGCCCTCGAACACACAGTTTGGCAAACATTAATTTGGTTCGCCCCTAAGGTATGTCTGAATTAAAGTAGGTGTAAGATACCCGCGGGAAACGGAAAAATTCCCTCGAGAATCAAACACGGAACCTTATTTCCAAACAAAATGGAGTCGCAAAACAAAGGTATAAACAAGCAAGAGTCAAAATTTTATACATAGAAAAGTTGTTCAACCAAAGGTTTTTGAAAACCGAAAATTTTGCAAGAGGAGCAAGGCCCTTTGAAAATCAATTTGTACAAAAGATTGTGCATCAACAAAAGGGTTTGAAAAACTGAACTTTCACAAAATGGGGTTATGCACAATGAGGCCTTGAAAACCCAAAATTTTATGTTCAAAAATTTGTGTATAACCAAGCCTTAAAAAATCCATTTTTGACTAAGAAGATGAAGGAAAATGTGCATAAGTAGAGGCTGTAAATTGGAACCTGGACAAGAAGAAGCAAGGAGGCCATCAGAATGTTTCTGCCCTACACAAAATTGTTAACTTGAAACATTCTGTGGGCCCGGCAAAACCAACCTTACGGCTAGGGCTGGAGTTCCATTATTTTTTGCAAATTTTCAGCTTCTGATCATCAAGCCCCAGTTTGTTGAATTTCCAAAACAGTTTCACTCCCAGAAATCAAAACAAAAGCATAAAACACACATAAAATATGCACAAAGTCAACAAACTAGGACGGGAGTTTGACCCACACAAATGTGTCCCCAAAGCTTCTAAAAAGAAGTTTGCAAACACTTTATTCCCCAGCGGAGTCGCCACTGTAAGATACCCGCGGGAAACGGAAAAGTTCCCTCGAGAATCAAACACGGAACCTTATTTACAAACAAAACGGAGTCGCCACGTTAGTTTAACTTTAAACCCAAACTTAATGAAAAAAGGTTAAAGACAAAGGATTCGGAGGTCAGGTTACGCTTTGGGAAGAACTTAACCGTTAGTTCACCTAAAGCGCCTCAGAAAAACCGAGTCTCCCTAAGTTTGTCAAAAATTGTGCAAGTGTGTGTGTGTGTGTTTGAAAGTGGGAGAAACTGACTTTTAACAAAATCAGTTAGAAACTTAATGAAAAAAAGGTTGTTTTATAAACAGTTTAACAGAAGAGGGGAAAGACTGAAAAATCACCCCTTCGACCAAACTAGCCGTACGGCTAGGAGG
This sequence comes from Campanula takesimana, assembly GCA_026119855.1. Lineage (NCBI taxonomy): Eukaryota > Viridiplantae > Streptophyta > Magnoliopsida > Asterales > Campanulaceae > Campanula > Campanula takesimana. The sequence goes on from JAOWBW010000333.1 coordinate 859,200, forward strand.
GTCATCCCTGGGGTTTTTGCAGATTGTCAAGAAATCAGCCCAGTTTCAGACAGAAACAGAGCATTCTGCTGAAACTGAACTGTTTTACATCTTTCCAGTTTATTTACTCACAACAAGCTTGAATTGAATCATCCATATGCTTTTGATCACTAATTAAACACCAAAACAAAAGGTTTTGGGTGTGACCAAGGCAATAATTGGGGAAAAATAAGAAAGGTGATGAACATGGTGTAAACACCCGCTTTGGACCTCTCACCCCGATTGCATACATAGTATTTTTATTTAACTTGTTTTTGTTAATTTCTGTTACTTCCGTTAAGTTTCTAACTGATTCCGTTAGTTTTGGACTAAACTGCATAACAGAGTTAACTTTTAGAGTCATTTCTGTCATTCTGTCTTTTCCACCCGCGGGCGCTTCCGACACTGTTTGTGGGCTGCGCGCGCATCTCGCCCCTAAAGCGGGACTCGCGCGCCTCCCATTATGGCAGTAACGGATTGCCCCTTATTTCCCTCCCTTTTCTTATTTACAACATCTCTTCTTGATCACAAAAAAGCCTCTTTTTACCTCCACATTCATCCCCCCTAGTTTTATAACCTCCATTCCCATTATTCTAGCCATTTCTTATAAACAAAATATTTCTTTTTATTATTATTTGATTATCTTTTATTTATTTCATTTATTATTTTATTTATCTTATTTTCTATTGGTCAATTCCATCTCACCTGGATTGATAATTTTCCCTCCAACCTTTCCCTCTCTTTTTTACCTATATAAATCCCCTTCTTCTACCTTAGAAAGGGACCTTGGACCTCAACTTTGATTCACAAACTACACTATACACAAATTCTCCCAACAAGAGTTCTTAGCAACAAGACTCTACACAAATTGTTCTATAACAATTTCCCTACAACAACACCATTTTCAAGTCCAAGTTTAAGGTCCTCTTTCTTAAGGTATTTTATTCTTCTTCTCTTATTTTCACATGTCTTGGTAATGTATGCAATCCCCATCAATGGGACATGACCAAATGACCACTTTACTACATTAAAGTTGGTTAAGGTTATCTCCCTACATTTTAATCTCTACTTTAATCTCCCCATTTCATTATTAATGTAATTGTTAGGATAATTCAACATGTAATCTTTAGCATAAATTAAATCAATAAAATCATTTATCTTTTTATCTTCCTTTTGTTTTCATTTTAATTGTTAGCACTTTTTATTGAAGGACATTTAGCATTAGAACACCAAAAGTAGCAAGACCCGCGTAAGCGGAGCGGAGTGGGTGTTTAAGTACTTCCCACTCCGTCACCTAACCCCCGAACCCATCTTTTCCCGAATCTCTGGTTTTCGTACATAAAAAATTGGCTTTTCTTAGGTTTTCTCGCGTTCCTCTAAAACGTGGGTGGCGACTCTTAAAATCAAGTAGACATCCTAGGTTAATTCACCGCTCTAGCCAAGCCGTGGTTCCCCGGGGTATCTACAGTGGCGACTCCGCTGGGGATGTAGAGGGTTAAACTTGCATTTTCTACTTTTGGTGTTCTTATATCTATTTTCTGGGCATTCTGGTAAAAATGGTAGGAAGCGCGCGCTTCTGGCCTTCTTGGCCTAAAGCGCGCGCGTCCGACCCCTTCTACCAGAATCGCCAGCCTCTCATCTTGTCCCTCAAATTTCATATTATTGTGCTAACAGTTTCTGCAGGGGAAAAGTGTTTTTATTTAGGGTAAAGGCAGTCCCTTGAACCTATGAATTTGCAGGTACTGCCCAGAAGCGGGCGCCTCTGCCCTCTAGTGCATAAGGCGCGCGCCTCCCACCCTCACAGCATAAAGCGCGCGCGTCTGGGCAACTTACCAGAACAGAACAGTGCACAGAACAGAGCAGTTTTGACAGTGTGTGGGCACCGGGCCTGCACAAAACCATCTTTTAATTCTCTATTTTATTTTTATCGGTCACACGGGTGATTCGAAAGTTGTAAATTACGTGCTTATTTGTTTTTTTATTTCCTTTGAAAAAAAAATATTTTGTCACTTGTTAGACCTCACACTACGCGCACAATTCTTATCAACTGCTCACTATCGAGTCGCACAAGTCCAACCCCAAACCCGTCGAGGCCCGTCCTAGGAAGTTTCAAGCTCCACTCGACCTTGACTCTTCCGAAGCGGTAAACCTCAGCCCGTGGCGTAGTTCACGACTACATGCCGGGGGTGACCTTTAAAGCCTCTCTTTAGCCGAGCACAAACCACACAATTCTAGTTAGGGTCTAACACTCCGTGACTCAAGTCGGTTTCCATGTGCCGAGATTTCCCTAAACTAATGTCTTCAAATCAAACATGCCAACTTGTTGAAACGGACGCAATAAAAATCCGTCCCCAAAAGTGGTTATTTTGGACGAGAATAAAAAATCCGTCCCAGCATGTATGCTTTACTACATTAATTTAGTTTAATCCCAACACATGTAGGATTCACAAGCGTGGTGGAATAACAACAAGGGTGAGAATACTTCCGTGTCCAACGAAAGGCTCTTCAACATAATAAGACCCATGGGGGAACAAATGGATAGACTTGTCGAGCTTGCCCGCCGCAAGGATGATTTGTGGCAAGACCGTCTTAATCTCGAGAGGAGAATTCATGAGGAAGAAATGTCCGAACTTAAGGCTCGTTTGCAAGAGTTCACCAACAAAAAGGCAAAGGTCAATGATAAGGCATGTTCAAGTGGCTCGCCTCTCAAGAGTCACAAAGGCTCTACCAACGACCGTGTGTACACTCCCCTCCAAGGCATGACTGTCACCAAGGCCTATGAAGATCTCAAAGCAAAGGGACAAATTTCTCCTCTTCAAGGGTACAAGCAACCACAACCATTGTGTCGCAACCATGCCCACCACAAGTTGTGTGACTATCACCTATGCAGCGGTCACCTCACTGAGGATTGCTTCTCCATCCGCAACATCATCCAAGACTTGATTGACAATGGTGAATTTATCGTGGGTGAAGAACAACAGTTAAAGAATGGAAACATGCAAGAACTCATCAAGGAAGAGGCTCAGATTTGAAATGGGGTTTCAACAAGAGATCATGCTACAAGGCCGACAACAACAATCTCAGTTTCTCTTTCTCTACCTAGAAATAGTATTAAAAAAAAAAAAAAAAGAGTCGAAAGTCCTCTTAAGTGTGCATCAATGTTTTCTCTCGTCCTATGTTAAATGTTCGAGTTCATTGAGTCATCAAATAAAAGTCGTTCTTGCCCTCATACACTCTTCCAAGTTGTTCAATTAATTCTTGGCAGAATGATGAAAAAATGTGTAAACAAGTTTTGGAATGAAGGCCATCGCTTGAACGCCTATGGGCTAAACATCAACGACGGCATCAACAACGAAGACATCAACAACGACGAGAAATCAAGACAAAGAAAGGTTGAGCAACGATCATGAAGCAACGTTTTCAAAAGGGGATAAAAAAAAAGGCTCGCTAGGTTGAAATCCTCAAATCAACCTAGGCAAAAGTTAGAGCACAAAAAAAAAAAAAAAAAAAAATCCCCCTCAATCAAATAAATACAAGATCAACATCATTCCACTGATGAAGGACGAAGCAACAACCATCACTGCGAATGGAGCATCAACAAGAACTACGGTGACCTGAGCCTCTACACTGAAGGAACGTAGGCAACCTTCGGATCCGGTCTCATGCAAGAAAGAAGATATGTTTAGCCCTAGCGCGTTATGGTGATCGGCCTTCATCTCGAACTCGTCATGACATCTTTGTACGATTCATTTGCTAATGAATTAATCACCAAAAGATTGAACAACTTTCTTAGATTTGGAATCGCTTTCCGTTCCTTGTCGAGTCTAGGGGTTTCTCTTCTTTTTGCGATACTCCCAGTTTCTTGCAATCAAACTGGGGCTTTCTTTCTCTTCTCTCTTAATGACTTACTTGCCTTCGTGAGTCATTCAAAAAATATACATACATGAAGTCAATACTAGGGACACTTCCCTAGTCGAGTCAATGTCACTCATCTTTAGTGACAAGAGGTCATCACCGCAAAATCACATGTCTTATCTCCTCAGCCAGAGTCAATGCACACTTCCTCACTAATCGAGTAAAAAAAAGACGCAAAAGAGATGCCCGCTAGATTGAAAACCCGAAAGGGCGGTCTAGGCAAAAAACAGGGTGCGTCATAAAAAAAATGATGAGAGAGTGAGAGAGAGAAGGGAAAGAGAAATGGAGATCTCCGGTCTCTAAGGAAGACAACTGCACAAGCTCTACATTGAATCTCCTCAACAAATCAATTCCCCACCGAGTCAACTTTGGGATTGCAAAAGGCTCGACAAGATATGGAACCATCAAAGGTTGTCTTGGGTTATCGGCATCATTCTCCAGCAGTGTGCATTTTTGGGTTCATGAAAAGAAGACCCGTGGTAACCAAGACCCATCTGAGAACGAGCCCGTCATAAAAGGGCACGAGGTTTCACAAATAATCCCTATCTAGTCAATTGGCTTGGGCAGCAAATAGCAACAACATGTGTCTCAGTTTTCAAAGCTTCTGCAAGTATGTGCTTCTAAAGTACGCCGAAAGGCTCCCGAGAAATGGAGTAGCTCTTGCCATGTCCTCTCATGTTTGTTCCCTCGCATGAGGATGAGTCACTCTTGCTTTCCTCAACAAATGGTGACGCCCTAGGGGCTATGTGACTTAAGAACAAGGGCTTCTTTTGCTTCATTTGACAATCAATAAGCCCTAGGGGCTATGCTCGAGAAATATGTGTGAGACTATCCTCAAAATCTCTCAAAAGAGATGTCAAAAAGCCCTCTTGTCATGTGTGCCCGTACTCGGATGGCACTCTAGGGGCTACGGTCAAGTCTTAAAAGCTCCCTCGGCAAGAAGAAATTCACTTCAGTGTCCCTGGCCGAGTCATGTGCAACATTTGAAGCTCTATACCGAAAGGTCTCAAGGGGCTTCGCAATCTACAATCTTTTGGGCTACGGCATTACAATGATACAAGCAAAGGGCAATATTGGGGCTTCGTAATTAACAAGCTTTTGGGCAGTGGTACACGAGCAATGCAATTTGGGAGTAGTCTTATGGCTCCATGAAAGGGATCAAACTTCAATGGTCCCTCAACACTTCCAGTCAAAAGGCCTCTTGGTTTTAAATGAAGGCTCCGATGATATGAATGAATTTGATGATTCTTGTTAGAACTCACAGCGAGATTCTGAAGGAAGTCTTAGAGAAAAGGAAAAAGATTCAATATGCTAGACTCACCCGGCTGAGTTATAGCGGGCAATGCCAATATGTTAACTCTATAAGCAGAGTTACGGCCAATCCCAATGTTTCTTCAATACAACACCCCCTTCTCCAAGATCAAAAGCACAGGCTGCATCCGAAGATCCACCGTCGGTTCAACTCAAGAAGACTCGAGAAAACATACCGTTCGAGACTTTATCACACCAAGACCTTATCATCTGCAACAACATCACCATCTCCCACGAGACGTCTCCCGAAGACCGTACTACATTTTCAACATGGACCTTCCATCATTTGGGTATCAACCACAAAAAGGGCCATCCATCTCCAAGCAAGAGAAAGAAGGAGATCGCCTTCAAGAGCCCTACCCGATGTGGCATCCGCTCTCAATACAAAGCTAAGCTGATTTGGGGCTTCACATCGAAAGGTCTTCACATCCTGCCATCTACAAACTTGATAAGCCCATGACATTTGGGGCTTAGCAATCTCTTAAATCTTGGTATCAATGATCTTCTCTTGGGGCTTGCCCACGTCGACAACAAAAGACAGTTTATTTGAATGGGCTAAGAGTGGATTCATCTTGGGGCTTCATAAGCCACTCAAAGTTCAGCATTCGAGGGGCTTTACAATCAGCAACACCTTGGCATCTCGGCATCAATAGTCCTTTTAAAGCCCTATAATCGACAAATCTCTTGGGGCTTGACATCAATTTTCGTTGGACACCGCGGCAACAACATTCAAGCGAGGCAATCCGGACTTTGATCGAACATGACTTGATCTTGGGTTGGCTTTACAAACACACAATGGTTAAAATGGTTCACCCACGAACTACAAAAAAAAAAAAAAATCTCACATGTGTGCATATTCTTTCCCTTCTAATCCAAAAAAAAAAAAAAAAAAAAAAAAAAAGAAGATTTTTCTTTCTCTCCTTCTATGTGCAAAAGTATGTGCTTTACTTTGCTTTGCTCCTAGCATTCCTTCCCAGCATCCTTTAACTACGCTGGTCTGATTCTCTTAAAGGGATACGTAGGCAGCCTTTTGGCACGACCAACCCATCATCCAGAATACAATTTCGCCGAAACTCCTTTAAAGGAAAGAACAATTCATCACCATCAACATCATCATTCTCCATCCAAAGCATCAACATCCTCCAGCAATCCATCTCCGATCAAACGGCAATGGTAAGTGAAGGTATGAACATCATTCATCACACACAAAATCACTTTACTTCTCCCTCATGCAAAAGTGCTTCAAAATCACATCACACCACAAGCACGATTTCGCTCAATCTTCACACTTCATGCACAAGCACATATAACTGCAAAGCACACACTTAACAGTTACCACCACAAGGTCAACAGCATCTGCAACTCAAGCCACTCCATCCCCAGCAAAAAGTGATCCGCCGTCAACTACGCCTGCATCCCATAGAGTCAAACAATTACAGTTCAATGACAACAACTCTGTCCATGGTGAGCCGCAAAATCACCACCTTTCCATCAAGCAACAAAAAAATATCATATAGGCAGACGGGGCCTCGGATCCTGCATCAGCAAACGGATCCCGCATTAAGCAAACAGATCCCGCATCAGCAAACGGATCCCACATTCAGCAAATTGATCCCGCATTCAGCAAACGGATCACGCTTCAGCAAACGGATCCCGCATCAGCAAACAGATCCCGCATTTAGCAAACGGATCCCGCATTTAGCAAACGGATCCCGCGTCAGCAAATGGATCCCGCATCAGCAAACGGATCCCGATTCAGCAAACGGATCCCACATTCAGCAAACGGATCCCGCATCAGCAAACGGACCCCACCTTCAGCAAACAGATCCCGCATCAGCAAACGGATACCGTTTAGCAAACGGATCCCGCATCAGCAAACGGATCCCGCATCAGCAAACGGATCCCGCATCAGCAAACGGATCCCGCATCAGCAAATGGATCCCGCTTCAGCAAACGGATCCCGCTTCAAGGATCCCGCATTAGCAAACGGATCCCGCTATATCCTTTCTATATCAATTAAGCCGCTCACACAGGTAGCGCACCCCTATCCTTTGTAATTTCAAATTCCTGCTTTATCGAGTCTTTGTTTTCTCTTGTCGATGTCCTCGGCGGTTGTCTTTCTTTCGTCGACGCGTTTTGCTTTACAATCCACGTCGCTGAGGGGCTCTGTAGACACCCCGCTTTGGACCTACATAGTATTTTTATTTAACTTGTTTTTGTTAATTTCTGTTACTTCCGTTAAGTTCTTAACTGATTCCGTTAGTTTTGGACTAAACTGCATAACAGAGTTAACTTTTAGAGTCATTTCTGTCATTCTGTCTTTTCCACCCGTGGGCGATTCCGACACTGTTTGTGGGCTGTGCGCGCGTCTCTCCCCTAAAGCGGGACTCGCGCACCTCCCATTATGGCAGTAACGGATTGCACCTTATTTCCCTCTATTTTCTTATTTACAACATCTCTTCTTGATCACAAAAGAGCCTCTTTTTACCTCCACATTCATCCCCCCTAGTTTTATAACCTCCAATCCCATTATTCTAGCCATTTCTTAAAACAAAATATTTTTTTTATTATTATTTGATTTTCTTTAATTTATTTCATTTATTATTTTATTTATCTTATTTTCTATTGGTCAATTCCATCTCACATGGATTGATCATTTTCCCTCCAACCTTTCCCTTTCTTTTTTACATATATAAACCCCCTTCTTCTACCTTAGAAAGGGACCTTGGACCTCAACTTTGATTCACAAACTACACTATACACAAATTCTCCCAACAAGAGTTCTTAGCAACAAGACTCTACACAAATTGTTCTACAACAATTTCCCTACAACAACATCATTTTCAAGTCCAAGTTTGAAGTCCTCTTTCTTAAGGTATTTTATTCTTCTTCTCTTATTTTCACATGTCTTGGTAATGTATGCAATCCCCATCAATGGGACATGACCAAATGACCACTTTACTACATTAAAGTTGGTTAAGGTTATCTCCCTACATTTTAATCTCTACTTTAATCTCCCCATTTCATTATTAATGTAATTGTTAGGATAATTCAACATGTAATCTTTAGCATAAATTAAATCAATATAATCATTTATCTTTTTATCTCCATTTTCTTTTCATTTTAATTGTTAGCACTTTTTATTGAAGGACATTTAGCATTAGAACACCAAAAGTAGCAAGACCCGCGTAAGCGGGGCGGAGTGGGTGTTTAAGTACTTCCGGCTCCGTCACCTAACCCCCGAACCCATATTTTCCCAAATCTCTGGTTTTCGTACATAAAAAATTGGCTTTTCTTAGGTTTTCTCGCGTTCCTCTAAAACGTGGGTGGCGACTCTTAAAATCAAGTAGACATCCTAGGTTAATTCACCGCTCTAGCCAAGCCGTGGTTCCCCGGGGTATCTACACATGGCATTTGAGCCAAAATCACCACTTGGATGGTTAAAGATGGAACTTTAACATCCAAATGGATGATTCATCCAAGGAAAAGCCTTGGGAAAGTAAGAAATCAACCTTTGGATGGATAAAGATTGAGTCTTTACCATCCAAAGGGACTTTATTGGAGTTAGATCAAGGTTTGAATGATAAAGATTGAAACTTTATAATCCAAACTTGATTATATCACCATAAAATCAACTTAAAAGTAAAGACATGAAATTTAACTTGCATAAATGTAAAGACATAATATAAATTACATAAAAGTAAAGACATAATGTAAAGACATAATATAAAGTGTAATAATATAGAGAGACATTAAATGATAACAAGCCTTGATCATCTTAGGTTTGAACCCTTGATCATGCATAGAACATGAGGGTACCATTGATTCATATTAAGAACTTGGTTCCAATTCATAATATTTGCAAGAACAATAAAGACATAATATAAATAAGGCAAAATAAAATAGAGTATGAGATGAGATGAAGAGAAGATGGGGAGAAGGAGGCCTTACCAATTTTGGTTCTAAGCCTATCTTCTTTTTCTCTTTTCACTCAAGAATGTGTTTGTATCCCTAATCTACTCTCAGTTTGGCAGAGTTTGCATACACAAATGAATTTTCTCTCCCCCCCCCCCCGAAATTATCAGCAAGGGTATGAATTTATAAGGACTGAGGGTACCCATAGTAGCCGTACAGCTGGGGCTTTCCCGCGTCCAAACAATCCGTACGGTTCAGCCTGACGAGCTTCTGGATTTTTCCAATTTTAATTCCAGAATAGTCCTAGAATTTTAGGTTTATCTTAGTGAGGTCCCAGCCTATCAGTTTATCCCTGAATGGCGCTAAGAGTTCCTCTAAAGTTGTTTAATTTTAGATTGGGGTACTTATAGAGCCCCTCGGCAACGTCGCTTTGGAAAAGTGGGGTTGTCGATAAAAAAAATAAGCATCCCAATCTGATGGGAAGACGGCTTTGACCGATTTGGTTGCATGGCTGGACCTAGGGGTATAGGATTCCTACGTATCCCGTTTGTGGGGAATCAAGCGTTAACGTAGTTCGAGGGGGTGAGAAATTTTAAGGCTACTCAAACCTAAGGGCTAGGTGGATATCTGTCATCCTCTCCTAGGGTGTATAGGAACATCTGTCGTTCTCTCCTAAAGAAATGGGCATGAATCTCGGCGAGTCAGAGGCGGAACTTGGTCAACTTGGCTATATGGAAAGGTTGACTACAAAGAATGGGCATGACTCTCGGTGAGTCAGAGGCGGGACTTGGTCAACTTGGCTCTATAGAGAGGGTTGACTAAAAGGAATGGGCATGACTCTCGGCGGGTCAGAGGTGGGACTTGGTCAACTTGGCTCTATAGAGAGGGTTGACTAAAAGGAACGGGCATGACTCTCGGCGGTCAGAGGTAGGACTTGGTCAACTTGGCTCTATGGAGAGGGTTGACTAAAAGGAACGGGCATGGCTCTCGGTGAGTCAGAGGCGGGACTTGGTCAACTTGGCTCTATGGAGAGGGTTGACAAAAAGGAAACGGGCATGACTCTCGGCGGGTCAGAGGCGGGACTTGGTCAACTTGGCTCTATAGAGAGGGTTGACTAAAAGGAAACGGGCATGACTCACGGCGTGTCAGAGGCGAGACTTGGTCAACTTGGCTCTATGGAGAGGGTTGACTTACAAGAAATGGGCATGACTCTCGGCGGGTGTAAGTATCCCGCCCCCGCGCGGAGGAAACGCGACGAGTTTTTGGGGCGAAAAATCCGAACACGGTTATCTCACAAAGCATAACGGAGTTGCCACTTTTGTTAATTATTTAACCCAACAAAAGAAAAGGTTAGAGATTCTATTAGTTCGGAGGTCAAGTTACGCCTTGGGAAGAGTTTCACGTCACCCAAGTCGCCTCGGACAAAGCCGAGTCTCCCTAATATTAGTTAACCAAAATGTGCATGTGTGTGTGTGTGTTTTCAAAATGGGAGAAACTGACTGTTTTAGCAAAACCAGTTAGTTATTTAACAGAAAAGGTTTATTTTGCAAACTTTCTGGTCAGAAAAGGAAGAAACTGGAAAATGCCCTCCCCGGCCAAAGTAGCCGTACGGATGGGGAGGGCTCTCCAGGGCATTTTTACAGTTTATCAGAAAAAAAAGTCTAGTTTCAGTCAAAACAGAGTATCTTTGCTGAAACTGGACTGGAATGTTGATTTCCAGTTTATTATTAACAACAAATCTTTGAAAAGTTCATTCCTATACACTTTGATAATTAAAGGAACCCCCAAAAACAATGATTTGGGTGTGATCAAAGGCAATCATTGGAGAGATTTATGAAAAGTTGATGAACATGGCATTTAAACCTGTTGTTCAAATATATGTTTAGGACATAGAATTGCTTAATCCCAATCATAGTTATCACTTAGGATCCCCCAATTTTATTAGAACCTTTGTAAGGTACACTTAGGATTCTTCGTGACCAGCACAGGTGTATTCCAACTCTTCAAACTTGGCAAACCAGCAGAAGGAAGCACAATCAGCAGACCAGAATTAAACATGCCGATCAACTTACTACTCAAGTTGCCGATGACTCAAACAATCAGCAAGGACAATCTGAACCTTACTGACAGTCAGGTTTTGTTGTTCTATCTCATTGTCAACTTACTGATCGTCTCTGTCTTTTCCGCACTGTCTTATCAGAAAGTTGTTTAACTGCTCTGTCATGATTACTGCGCCGTCTGACACATAGCTAGTTTTAGCTATACTTTGTCCCTACTTGCTTTTTGCAGGTAACCGGTTGAGACAAAGGGGTCTTTACCCATCAGACTTTTGCAAGCATGCGTGTACTCCATATCTTCGCCATTAATGCTAAAAGATACCACATTTAATGCTACTCAACTACCCAGCTGGATATTCAAATTACAAGCCTTCTTCTACAAGACTCATAACATTCACTCCTCTTATAAATAGTGGACTTAGAGCATTGAAGAAGGTTGGTGAAAATAGAGTATTGAAGAGAGTTGAATGTTTTTTGAGTATTCATTAAAGACTCAAACATTATGTCCAGATAATCATTAGATCATTTAATAGGACATACACTTGTGCACCAACTCAAACAACATTGTTAGTATTCCCAAACTAGATCTTTCAAGGAATACGTTGTTTGAGTTATTCACACACCCACCTGAGTGAGATAAGTTCTCTTGGACTTGCCGCTCAAAAACACTTGGTCAGATTTGTATTACGATCCATTAGTGATCTCTAGAACTTAGTCTTTGTTTCCGACAAAGCCGTGCTTGTAATAGACTAGAGATATCTAATAGTACTCTTAACCCAAATCCAAGTTCTGACCAAACTTAGTAGAGGACGTAGCAGTATTTACACTATGAACCTCTCCAAATCTTTGTGTCTCTGTTGCCTACTTTATCTTTGCCGGTTAGAACTCTATCACCGGCAGATTGCATATGTCTGTACTGATTCATTGTAATTTCCATTGACCAATATCTTGAAACTGCATTGAACTTTTGGAAACAACTTTGTGTTTAAACCAAGCTCTGAAAATCATTTCTTACCGATTTAAGTGTGAGTTAAAACCAAGTCATATCTTCTCCGCTGCGTTTACTGATAATAGTTTGCAATCTTATAAGTGACTTTGCATTTATAAAATTGTTTCTTTGTAAAAGTTTTAAAAAGGCTATTCACCCCCCCCCTCTAGCCTATTTTCCTACCAATTGGGCCTAACAATTGGTATCAGAGCTTGGAATTTTGAAAGAAATTTCCAAGCTTTGCAGCTTGTTTGCCGATACCATGGCAGGAAAAATCATGCAGTCATTTAACATCACTACCATACCGTTGTTGAATGTCAACGAGTTTGGTGTCTGGAAATCTCGTATGATAAAGTATATGAACTCAATCGATGATCGGTTGATGAAGGTCATAGAAGGTGGTCCAATCATTCCTTTAAAAGTCTCAACCACCTATAGACCTATTCCCTCTACTCCGCTGACACAACATGCTGATCGTGACACTGAACAAGAAACCCATGTTCAGATTGAGGAAACTTTAGTCGAGAAACCAAGAGAGGAATGGACTGAGGACGACAAACTTTCAGCTGCCCTAGATGGAAAAGCATTCCACATTATTTCTTGTGGTTTGGACGACAAGCAATATAAACTCATTGACTTGTGCTCCACGGCTCAAGAATGCTGGAACAAGCTCCTTGAATACTTTGAAGGTGATGAGCAGGTAAAGGACAACAGACTCTACGATTGCATTGCTGAGTTTGAATCCTTCAAGAAACAAGATGGTGAATCACTAAGGAGTGCCTACGACAGATTCTGCGAGGTAAGTAATTTATGTGCTTCATTAGGAAAGGTTTATACTATGAAAGACCTGAATATTCGTTTTCTAAGTTCTTTAGGAAATGAGTATCATACCAAGGTCACCGCTGTTAGAGAAGTGAGAGACTTGAACAAGACTTCTATTCAGAATCTTGTGTCTAGTCTATTTCTGTATGAGAGAGAACTGCAAAAACTTAACGTTCTCGATAAAAATTTCAAAAGCTTGTCTCTATTAGCTCAGTCATAGATATCCTTCCCTTCAAACAAATTCCCTCCTATAGATCCCCATCAAAATACCTGCAGTTCCTAAGCCCCTGAAACTACCTCAGAACAGCCTATGGAAGAAGACGAATTTTCCGCCTTCGCTAGGAACTACAAAAGGTTTAAAGACTTCAAAAGGATGCAGAAACGAAGCTACCAGCAACCAAAATCATTCACACCAACATTTCAAAAACCAGCAAGCTACAACAAACCCTCAACAAGTGCTACCAATGGAAAGAACAACAAAGGTGATCTTGTTTGCTTCAACAGCAGAAAACCCGATCACTTTGCTTCTAAATGTCCTCAACCAAAATATGAGTATGTAAGGAAGTCATTCAACAAGAGACATCCCAAGTCTCGAAGCTTTGTTGCCGATGAAAGCACAGAAAAGGCCTTGCCGGTTTGGTGTGAAACTGACTCAGACGAAGATGCCGATGAAGAAGAGATGCCGATGTAAGTTTTGTCACCTTAGACATAGAAGATGCCGATACATCCACATTACCGACTCCAGTCTACCGAGATCCATCTCCTCCAAGATCTCCAGTCAGAGAAGAAGCTGCTAGAAGACCTAACCACACTTCAAAGAGATTAGTGTCAAAGCAGAGAACCCAAATGGATACAGAGTTCACCAAGTGGGAACCTCACTCTATGGTCAGTGTAACTCTATTCAATTCACTGCCATCAAACCTAAACCCTTACCAATGACCAAAAAATTCTCATTCACTGAGCATCCTAGCATTGCCAAAAGCTTATCTAAACCCATCTCTTCTCTACCTGACTTCTCTGCCAAACCTATTCCCTCTGCCACCAAAATTTTAGCTGATCCCTTTCCTGAAATATCCAAAGTTGAAATGGTAGAGACAATGGATGAACTTTTTATTGATCATGAGAAGCTGAGTAGCGTTCATAAAGTGATGACTATTGATTTCAATAGAATTTCTGCAGAGAATGACTTGCTTATGTCTGAACTTAAAGTTCTCAAAGGACATGAGCTTGAGTCTGTTCTTCTAAAGAAAGAAAACCTAGATCTCAAAAGTCAAGTGGCAGTATTGATAGCTCAGATCGAAGATCTTGTGAAAAGAAACAATCATCTCTCAAGGATTGTTTATTCTTACACAAAATCTAGAGTTGCTGTTAAAACAATCCTACAGACCCAAATGTCATATAAGGACCAATCTGGGTTAGGATTTGATTCCAGCAGCAGTAGCTCTACTGAAACTTGTGCGACCGAGAAAAAGGATGAGAAAGTTGAATGTAGTTCTATTAACTCAGTGCATGTGAATGCTAAGCCTGCAGTATACAGTGTTGTTGCCATGAAGTATCCTAAGAACCAGAACAAAAGAAATGATAAGCACAAACAAAGATATGTTAAGGTTGCTGATACTGAGTCTGCCGATAATGGTTTTCTTGGTGAATACATCAGCAGAGCAAGTGCTGCCGGTCTATCCACCTCTGCTGCCGATGGATAAAGGTAAACAGAATGGAAAGAAAGGCAACACTATCACCTTTAAACCTATTAAGTTTGTGCCTGCTCAATTCTCTAGTTCTGCCGATGCACTGACTAAACAGAATGATGTTCTACCGACTCCACAGCCCATCAGTCAAGTGAGATGTTCTAATTGTTCTGATTATGGTCACCAGGCTCATGAATGCCTCTTAAAGCACCTCTCTGGACCCACTGAGGTTGTATCCTCTAGTGGTGGCCAGATGTGGTTGCCAAAGAGGAACTAACCCTCGGACCCAAGAATAAGGGGGACCATAGGCATACCGTTTTATTTTAGGAATGCTTCATGGCCTCAACTGGTGCAAGCAAGGATTTGTGGATTCTAGATAGTGGCTGTTCAAGACAAATGACATGATTTGCAGATCTACTTGCCGATATCTCAAAAGCATCAGGTCCCCCAGTGGTTTTCGGTGATAATGCCAAAGGAAAAATCATCGGTATTGGTACCATCAAGAGAGGTGCAGATACTGTACAGAAGGTCTCTCTAGTGGATGGTATGAAACACAACCTTCTATTAATATCACAATTCTGTGATAAAGGAATGCAATGTGTATTTACTACTTCCAGTTGCTATGTGAAAGACATTGCTTCCAATGAAACTCTTCTCACTGCCAAACGTAAAGGTAACATTTATGCAGTAGACTTAAGTGCTATTACTGGGTGTTGCTAATGTTTGTTTTGTAGCTAAGAACATCAGTGAGAACTCATGGCTATGGCACAAGAGACTCAGTCACTTGAACTTCAAATATCTATCCAAGCTTGCCGGTTCAAATCTGGTTACCGGTTTACCTCAAGTGTCTGCTGATCAAGGAAAGAAATGCAAGGCCTGCCACCTTGGAAAACAACATAAATCATCCTTCCGAAGCAAGCCCTGTATGTCAACATCTAAGTGCCTCCAAATGCTACATATGGATCTATTTGGCCCCACAACTAAAGCAAGTATTGGGGGGAAGTAGATATACCTTAGTTGTAGTAGATGATTTCTCTAGATATACTTGGGTAGAAACTTTCAGTCATAAAGATGACACATATGCCGTTGCTACCAAGTTATTCAGACTACTACAAACACAGAAAGAAAGCGATATCATCAGCATGAGATCAGACAACGGCACTGAATTCAAGAACAATGGTATTGCTCAGTACTGTGATGATCATGGCATAGATCACAACTTTTCAGCTGCCGGTACACCACAACAAAATGGTGTCGTTGAGAGAAAGAACAGAACTCTCATTGAAGCTGGTAAGACCATGATTGCTGAAGCTAGGCTGCCGAAATATTTTTGGGCTGAAGCCATCAATACCGCCTGCTTCACTTAGAACAGATCTCTTATCAACAAATTTCATAACAAGACTCCTTATGAACTCTGGAGAGGCAGAACTCCCAACATTAGATTTTTCAAAATATTCGGCTGCAAATGTTACGTGCTTTAAACGGTAAAGAGCACAGAGGTAAATTTGATGAGAAAGCTGATGAAGGAATCTTTGTTGGATACGCTAAACACAGTAAGGCCATTCGAGTTTTTAATAAGAAACTTTTGAAAATTGTTGAATCTGTTCATGTAACCTTTGATGAATTTGATTTGTTAGAGTCTGACAAGGCTCTAAATAGTACTAATGCTTCTAGTGCTCATGAGACAGGTGAATCCAGTAATCCTAACCCTGCAGGTAAAGTACCAGCTGCTGATCCAGTCATTTCAGTAGAAGAACCAGCAGATACTCATTATTTCCCATCACCGGGAGAACATGATCTTACCGATAACTTTCATAATCCATTTGCCGATGCAAATTCTGCTGATCATCCTGAAGACAGATCAAGCCCTCAACCAATTTCTGTTATAAGACCCAATCGTCCAAGTTCTCATCCACCTTTCACTCAAAACTCCGACTCTTCCTCTCAGTCATCTGATGACCTTGATCCTCCTCTAGAATCACTTCAACAAGAGTCAGTCAGACAAGATGTGCCGAGAGAAGTTAGACCTGTTCGTGATCATCCATTAGAAAATGTGATTGGTGATGTCTTTGGTCCAAGATTAACAAGAAACCTTAGTAGAGCATTTGCCAAAAGTCTCTTCTCATCTGCTATGGTTTCCAACATAGAACCAAAGAAGATTGAAGAAGCTCTTGCCGATCCTGGTTGGGTTGAAGCCATGCAAGAGGAACTGAATCAGTTTGAAAGATGCAATGTATGGGAACTTGTACCAAGACCAACTTCTTGCAAGTTATTGGTACAAAATGGGTCTACAAGAACAAATTGGATGAAGCTGGGAATATTATTAGAAACAAAGCAAGGTTAGTTGTTAAAGGCTACCGACAAGAAGAGGAATTGACTACGATGAGACATTCGCTCCGGTTGCAAGATTGGAAGCTATAAGACTTTTTTTAGCCTATGTTGCCTTCAAAGAATTCAAGTTATATAAAATGGACGTGAAAAGTGCATTCTTAAATGGAGAACTCCAAGAACTTGTTTATGTGGAACAACCACCTGGTTTCGAGGACTCTAAGAAGCCTAATCATGTCTACCGATTAAAGAAGCTC
Organism: Campanula takesimana; assembly: GCA_026119855.1. Classification (NCBI taxonomy): domain Eukaryota; kingdom Viridiplantae; phylum Streptophyta; class Magnoliopsida; order Asterales; family Campanulaceae; genus Campanula; species Campanula takesimana. The sequence goes on from JAOWBW010000333.1 coordinate 876,499, forward strand.
TCTACGTCCTAAAGCAAGCTCCAAGGGCATGGTATGAAACCCTTTCTAAGTTCTTACTTAGTGATGGCTTAGGTTTCACTCAGGTAAAATCGATACTACTTTATTTGTTGCCAAGCATAAGCGTCATTCATTGTTTGTTCAAATATATGTCGATGATATTATTTTTTTGTTCTACTAATGAATCACTTTGCAAGAGATTTGAGAAGCTAATGCAGAGCAAGTTCGAGATGAGCATGATGGGTGAACTAATATATTTCTTTGGACTTCAAGTCAAGCAATCAATGAGGGAATATTCATCAGTCAAGCCAAGTACGCAAAAGAATTAATCAAGAAGTTTTGGCTTTGAAATGCTCACTCTCAAAGCACACCTATGGGCACTAACATTCATTTAGATAAGGATGAGTCCGGTAAGAGGTAGATATGACACTCTACCGAGGTATGATCGGCTCACTCCTCTATCTTACTGCCAGTAGACCAGATATTATGTTTGCTGTTTGTGTTTGTGCCAGGTTTCAAGCTGACCCTAGGGAATCTCATCTGCAAGCTGTTAAACGTATCATTAAATATCTATGTGGCACTGCTAACCTTGATTATGTATGCTAGAGATTCATCTTTTAATCTAATAGGTTATTCAGATGCAGACTTTGCAGCTTGTAGGGTGACCAGAAAAAGTACTAGTGGAACTTGCCAATTTCTTGGTGATCGTTGGTGTCTTGGTCATGTAAAAAGCAAGCATCATTTCCACTCTACTACTGAAGCTGAGTACATAGCTGCCGGCAGTTGCTGTTCACAGATCCTTTGGATGAAGCAGGCAGCTTGTTGACTATGAAGTTCCATCTCAAGTTTGTCCCATCTATTGTGACAATCAATCTGCCATCTCATTTCCAACAACCCGGTCATGCATTCCAAAACCAAGCACATAGACATCAAGTATCACTTTCTGAAGGAACATGTTGAAAAGGGAAATGTGGTGCTGCTCAAAGTTTCATACCGATACCAAAGAGCAGACATACTGACAAACCCTTAGATCAGAAAAGATTTGAATTCCTCAGAGGTGAACTAGGTATGATTGATTATTATGGTTAAAATTGTGCTGACTTTGCTACTTGTGTTAGTCTGCCGATCAAATCAGCAGATACGAAAATTATCTTGCCGACAAACATCATGCCGATAAATATCTTGCTGATCAACAACTTGCCGAATCATGTCTTGCCGATTTGTCAAAATTCAAAATTCATCGGTAGATCTCATCCAAACGGATAAGGATTCTCTGACCATGACGTAAGCTTAGTCAATCAAAGGTACAATCGGTCACACCTCCTCTCTGACACGTTGTGTGCCCGCCTTACCCAAATCGTGTCAAAGATTTATCCCAACTCTTTGTGATAAATCAGAAAGGTAACCTTAACTTTATTTTTTCCCGTTTTCTACCCTTTCTCTCTCTTAAGTTTAACCGTCTAATTTAAACTTCCGGTTCGTGCATTTAATGCATTGTGTGCGCACGTTCTCCTAGTTATTCGCTACAGTTAAACTCATCATTATTTCTCTTTCTCCCATGCAAACTCTTCCTATTCTCTATCTCTCTTCCATAACATATATAAGTTACACTTAAACTCCTCTTGTCTTTTCGCTCTTCATTCTCTCTTGATATCACTATTGCTTGTGTTCTTCATCTACTTTTCATATTCTCTTACGTTCTCAACAAAACCATAGTTAACTCTATTTTCTGGTAACTACTTGATGATTTTACACTTGCATTTCAAATCTATTTTGAACTAATTTGTTCTAACTTGTGAGATTTTTGAGTGATTTGCAGAAAATGTCGAGCAACGAAAGGATATCTATGGAGGCTATGTTGACTCCACCTTCTTCGACGACACTCTTGACGGTGATTTTTTTAAGAATCTTCTGATTGGCTCTCTGCTGGACTCCTTCATCACTCCAACTGGTGTTAGTTTATCTTTTTTCAAGTTCAAGAGTTCTTCTCAAATGCCTCGTCATCACTGATCGCAAATGACTCCTCTGTCTTCGTCTCCATCGCCTCAACCGTCGCCGGCGTGCCGATCTCTGTTACTCCTTCTTCTATTCATGAAGCATTCCCCTGCTTGGGATGAGGGTGTTGACTCCATTACTGATGACAAGATCTTGGACAAGGCATGGACCCTTATGAGGGGAGCCGGTCCTAGACTCAGTGGAGATAATCATCTCAAAGCTCATTACAGAAGAAGATTCTTTGCCCTTGCAGAGATTGTTGATAGATGCTTGGTATGCAAATCTGGCTCTCACAGCCATGTTACTGATATACGTTTGAAGCAATGGCAGCCATCGTGTTGCAAGAAGAATTCAACGGTGTGCCTATCTGTTTAGGGTCATTGCCATTGCTGCCGTTAAGTATAAGGAGGATAGAAAGAACAAAGCTCACCCTGGTAAAGGATGCCATTATATGCTGATTAGCACTATCTTGAGGCGCAACTCAGCAATAGTTAGGGCTTCCCCTGCACCCTAGTCTTGATTTTGACAAGCTCAAATCCTTGAAGCTACTGATTGGAATGGATTTCCAAAAGGCTCCTACCAGCACAATAGTTGTTCCGGCTGCTGGTACTCCTAAAAAGAAGAAGGCAAAGAAAGTTGTCAAGGTTGCTGATGTCACCCCTGCTGACGTTTCTACTCCTCCCATCCACAGACAGGATTCTTGCCGATTCTACTTCCATCCAGCAGCTCCTAAGAAGAGAAGGCTAGTCAAGGCTGCCGATAAAGCTCAAGTCAAGAAGTCAAAGGTTGTATCTACTGATGATCTTCCTGCTGCTTCAAGGCCAAAGTCTTCAGTTGCTCAAGTTCCTTCCTCTCAAATTCTTCTACTGATCCAAGAGCTAAGCAGATCATGTTTGCACCATCTCTTCTTGCCGGTGCAACACTTACTGCTCCCTGTGTGGTTATCAAATCAGAAACCTATGCTGCCGATGAAATGCTGAGAGAAGGAGACTGATTAGATCTGACTTAAGGGTAAGAGTCCCTCTTCAAAAGGGAATTCTAGATCTTCCTTATTTTCTGAGCTCCATGCTGCTGCTGATGTAGCCTCTGTACCCTCTGTCAGAAAATGCAAGCCAATCAGAAACCCAACATTTCACATCTTCTTCAGAAACCATTGGTCTTTCACCAATAAGGTATTATCAAAGAATTGGGTGTTCCATTGATCATCTCCATCCGTTTGTTCGCCGGTTGCTCCAATTTCATGAGGAAGGAAGGAGTCAGTTTCCCTGGCAATCATGCTGATTATGTTGATTTCACAGCCTGAACAGGGTCACCGACATGTTTAAAGAAAAGTTGTACCTCTTCAGAAATTCCAAAGGTTGTCTGAAAGTGAGTTAAGATTGAATTTTGGAAGGTATTTTGATTTGCTACCCCTTCCTTGGAATCAGGTCTATCTATTTCAAGATAGGATCAGACAGGATCTGATGGGTCAAGACGTATGGGTTCTTATGCTCAGTCTTCACCAGCTGATGAACTTTGATGAACAAGATCCTTATCAGTTGGGAAGACCAGAAGATGAGGATGATTTGCTGAACTTCATGACAATGAAAGGCTGGATAAGAGTGCTCAAGCCACTCAATTCGTAAAGAATGTGCAGAGGATAACCCTGAATCTGTTGAACGATTCAGAGGCCTTTATCAAGGCTAGAGCTGCTTCTACACCAGCATCTACCTCTATTCCTAATACAAGTTCCTTCACCAGCAATCTCACCCATTCCAACTCCAGCCAGTCTGTTGATACTGCTGATTTTATTTGTACTCACAAAGCTGCTGGTGAAACAATCACCTTTCTGTTTCTTTCTATCGGTGAGTATGATAAGCTGCCGATAAGTGTTGTCTTCAAAAGCCCTACTGATCAAGATCATGCAGCTGCTGCCCCTACTTCTATATCATCTGCTGAAGCATTTGCTGACTCAGTTCTAGCCAGTGATGGCTCTGAGCGTGGCTCTGCTGATAAGTCTGTTAAACAGATTGTTGAGAAAACTTCAGACACTCAACCTGCTGATGAGACAGCACTGCTGATGAATCCTTAGTTAATCAAGTTGAGGAAACTATGGACACTCAACTCTGATTGTTAAAGAAGACCAACTTGCATCAATTGAGGAAACTATAGAAACTCAATCTGCTGATGAAGTTG
>JAOWBW010000333.1:880765-1072426 GCA_026119855.1 Campanula takesimana
CTTTGCCTTTCTCGTCTGGTTGGGTGGGATTATGTGGTTAATAACTTTAAACACTTGGCAATGTATGCGAAACAACTCTGCCCAAGTAACATACTTGCCAGTCTCGGGTTCGAGGGAAACAGGAATGAAGTTCCGGATGTTGCTGACCGTAAACGCCGGGTGTAATAGGTTCTTGTCAGCCATGAGATTGAGATGATAGAGGAAGGGAGAAGAATAGAGAGATGCCGGAGCAAAAGAAGAAAGCGGCGGCTAAAAAATTATGCAGAGACGGTGGATAAACCTAGCGATATGATACCATAAAGGAATTCAATCCGTGTCTTCTCATTAGGTTGGTCCTCAACATATATACAAAAACCCTAATGCTATTTTCTAGGATCTATACATTATCTCCTACTCTATTTAGTTTATCTACCTACCATATATTGTTACAAATAATCTCAAAGATATATACAATATATTCCATAATATTCTATCTCTATCACTACCTTCAAGCACTACTCCTTATATTGTTGGCCTTTCATAGATCAGAGAGATACATTTGATTTGTAGGGCTTTGGTTCAGATAACAAAATCTGAAATTTTTAGATAAAATTGATTAATTGGGACAAAGGGAGTCGTAATATTACATATGCATATACAAAAATTATACTCCCTCGGTTCATAAATAAACGTTGGCACAAAGGTATTAGTAATATTACATATACAAATAAAAAAATTATACTCCCTCCGTTCCTAAATAAAGGCTTATATTTTTCCAAAAATAAAATAAAATTTATTTCGTTAAATTTCTAACATTTGTTAGGATCCAGGGGCAAAGTGGGATAATTTTAACATTGGGTACCACACAAACACAAATTTATCATATATAAGAGGAGTGAAAAGTTAAATTAAAGGAAGTTTGAGAGTAAAAATAACGGAAATACCCATCATGTGACATGCACATGATTAATTTCGTTGAAATTTTAACATTTGTTGGGATTTAGGGGGCAAAGTGGGATAATTTTAACATTGGGCACCATTAGACACAAATTTTACTATGGGTGCCAAGTGGGATTCGGTGTATACTTGAGGGGGTAAACGTATTTAAGCCCTAAATAAATGTCAAATTTTCAATTTGAGTGTAATCGGTTTAACAAAATTGAATTTAACCGCTTAAATTTCTAAATAAAAATTGACAGAAAGTACACCTTTTTGTTCAGATAGCACAATCTGACGATTCTAAAAGGGGAAGTTGTATTATATGTTTGTGATGATATTAATCTATGAAAGTTAGCAACCAAACACATCAAATTACTATGAACAGAGATCGAGATTGATGCGTTATGTGTGTTAGTGAGTGCAGAAAATAATTGAAGCAATATGATTTTTTATGAGCCTTCAAAACCACACTTATAAAGGCACAAATCTAAACCCATAATATAAAAATGAAAAAAACCCTAGTTTCTAAAAAAAGAGTGAAGAAGAAGAAAAGTGAGAAGCAAAAGAGTGATAGAGAAAGGAGGGAGAAAGACGACCTATAGCGCGAAGATAGCACAATCTGGCAATTCCAAAAGGGGAAGTTATACTCTATGGGCTCATTTGGTAGCCCGATAGGATTGACCCGTATTAGTAGTCGGAAGATTATTAATTGGTGTATTAATTACACCACCCTTTTTTATGGGTAGATATGAAGGGGGTTAGAGGGGATAGGAATGGATAAGAAGCTTATTCGATTTGTACCGTGGATTATTAATCGGATTGATTTTAGTCTACCAAACACCAAAATTATTGAACTAATAATCATATTTAGCTATAGTCTGAATCATGTTGCAAACCATGACTAGAACCATAGTCATAGTCTGAAACACAAATATAAACTACGGCCTGAACCAAACCAAACCATTACAGTTTAGTTTGGTTCGATTTGAAGTTTTTCATGGTTCGTTTCAGTCTGAAATTTTTAGAAACCGATAATTAATGGTTTAATTTGTAAATTGGCCCAAATTGAACCAAATTGAACCGTTTACACCACTACTCATCTTTTTCAGTAGTCACTACCAAAAATTATCCATGGTAAACACATAACCCGAAAAAATCAAGCTTCAAGTAATAACGGGCAAGAAACTTGGAAAATTCCAATTTATTTGTTTAAGCACATCACACAGAAGGAGTGGCGAAGTTGAGATTTTTCTGGAAAAAAAAAAGGGTTAAGATTATTTTTGGGATAAATACTATATTTGAGGTATTTAAATTTAGCATACAATGGAGTCAAAATAATAATATAATTCAAACAATCAATAAAATGAAGAGGGCAAAAATTTATTAATATATCATTTTAATAACAAAAAAATATTTTTCAAAACTTATGGTAAAATTGATACGTTATGAAATTGAAGAGGGTCGATTGACTCCATTTCTCCTAACGTGGCTTCGCCACTGCACATAAGAATGAACAAGCTTTGAGATGTTTATCCATGCTTGATCGAACGTCATGGAATGTTAGGTGGATACCAACCAACGCTTTTCAAAGTGTTTGATCAATTATGGCCAAAGATGTTATGCGTATGGAGGTCTAAACTGACGAGGAACATTGATGGGGTAAAAATCTTAAGAAGAAACAAAGAACTTTGGTTGGTATCAAAGTACTCAATGAAAAGGAAATGGGAGGAGAAGGAGACCGAATTGCTGGAATGGTTTTTAAATCATGTGAGAAGGTCGCACTGGGGATGTCATGCAGTTGGCAACGCAAAGAGAGTATGGGGTTTTGGAATATTATGTGGTTGCGTGCGTCGGGGGGGGGGGGGGGACAGAAGGCATTTATACGCTTGCACCATACGGTCGCATAGCCCCAGCGACGATAATATTTAGTTTCTTATTCAGTTTGAGGTGTCAACTCGAACTAGGTGTTTGTGCGCAAAAATGGGTGTTTGTGCGCAAAAATAGGATACACGAGAAAGAACCACAAAGAATGTCAAAGAGAGGCCCGGGGTTAGGAGACCCATGTGGGGCACTCATACAACTCTAGCCATGACCGAGATGTGTGTGTTTGAGAAATATGAGAGAGTGCCGTTTGAAAAATAAAATAAAATTTTACAAGTGAATTTTTTTTGTAAAAGTTAGAGGTGTTAGTGCAATTTAGGCTCCGTTTGTTTGGCGGAAAACAACTTCCGGAAAACATTTTCCCCATTTTCCGGTGTTTGTTAAACACCGGAAAATGGGGAAAATGTTTTCCAAGGAAGTGGTTTTCCTCTATTCCTAAGGAAAACGTTTTCCTTACCTCCACCTAAGGAAAACGTTTTCCGGAAAATGCTAACACTTCAATTGTTGTTTTAACTCCAATTTTTGTTTTACGAAAATTATTTTTTAAATATACACAGTTAATTAAAAAATGTTTAAAAATATTTTATTTTTATGAATATTTTGCAATATGTTAAATTATTAACTTTAGTCCATTTTAATTACAAAACTACATTTCCATTTTACTTTATAATTGAAATTGGAGATAATGACTAATTTATTGATTATTTCTTTTTAATATATACTCTAGGTGATCAAAATTAATGTATCTAAAAAGTTTTTCGGAAAGCATTTTCTTAAAATTCACCAAACAGTGAAAATTACATTTTCCGGAAAACATTTTCCAAGAAATCGTTTTCCGAAAAACATTTTCCAAGAAATCGTTTTCCGGAAGTTATTTTCCGCGAAACAAACGGAGCCTTAGTAAACTTTGCCCCCTAAAAGTGAAAGAAAATATACACTACCTTCCTTTTTTTTTTGCCCACTATGCAATTTTTTGCCCCCTTTCACAAAAAATCATAGGTCCGCCACTGGACATGTTTATATTTTTGCGAATGCATGTGCGTAGTTGAAGCCACAATCTTATACTGATCATATTGAATATCTTGTCACGACAACTCCTCCAAACATGGTACAAACTGAGTTTCCAAATCTTTGTGTTGTTCATTTTATATTATCTGTGTGTTATTATTCTCTCCATGCCATGACGTCTAGTGGTCTCGTATGAATTAAGTGGGTGTGTGCCTCCTATATCCCCAACAAAAGACATCATGAGAGTGAACAAATGGTCAAACAGTTTTTTTTTTTTTTTTGTGTCACCACCAGCTAGCCATTCTAGTGATGTTCATCGTAATGAAACTAAATAATGCCTTCCTAGTGGTAAAGCCTCAAGCGCGTATCTCCTTTGTTACAAAAACGAACAACTTGGTTTTCTATTTATTTAATTTTTGTTTTTGCATTTTTTTTCTTACTCCTTTTTACTTTGTTCGTTTCGGTCATATATCCTTCATATTGAAATTGCACTATTTAACTTGTGTCCCACAACTCAATAAGATACACATTTCATCTTCATCGTCTCTGTTACAAACCATTTCCTTTCCTCCTTAACTGAACAACAACGCCACCCATCGACTGTTGAGTCACTCACTCCACTACTCTATGCAGTCGGCGACAAAGGCCTCGACAGCGTTGTACGGAGCCGATTTTCTTCATCGAGGTGCTTAGATTTTGAATTTTTCACATGATTCAAGTGGAAGGGAAGGGGGAGGGGAGCTTGGTTATGGGGTATTTTAGGAAAAGCTAATTTCTTATTGGTGTAGCAATAATTTTACAGGTGCAAATAACATTCCTTTTTTATTTTCGTGTTTTTTAAACTTTAGAAAAAAACATGGTTCATTAAATAAAACGTGTTAACCCGCTTATTTCAATGTTGACACGGTTTAGTGAAGTTTAGTGAAGAAGCTTCGAGCATGGTGTTTTTGTTTCAAATTCACTCATCGTTTTTTTTGTTTTTTGTTTTTTTTTTCCTGCTTCCCTGCTTATGGGATAATTATGTTTTTAAAAATACCCGGTTCTAAAATCGACAAGAAACAATTGAAACTATCTATCTGAGATTGAGACTGATAAAGTATTTGACTAGCAATTTTAATTTTTCGTTTTATTTTTAATTAACGTGATTATCGTTTATCATTTATTTTACTTATAATTTCAGTTCATAAGTTAACATGTATGCTAACTCACATGATTTTTTTTTTATTGACATTATAAAAATAAATTCTCTATAGTTTGAATTACTTATCGATTTGTAGTACTTTTAACACAAAATGTCAGTAATATTCTTGCCAAAATAACTCAAAACATTTATATATTTGAAGCATAAACATGTCATGTGAGGTGCACTTGTTGAATTATGCATGATCGCAGTTAAAATTATTGATGAAAGTGAATAAGTATAAACCTTGAAAATTACAGTAGATGGAAAAGTGCAAACCTTGAAAACTAGAAAATGAAAAAGTAAACTATCAAAATGACCCGCATGCTATTTCAGATTTTTATATTTACATATGTACTGTTGAAACAACCAATCTAACCTGTGTACCATCTGCAAAATAACAAAATTAAACCTATTTTCCTAACGGCCGTTTAGAACTTAACATAGATGTCCTAGTGAGTGTCTAGTTGGCCTTTTGACGCTGATGTGTCACTGACAGAATAACAACTAAACTAAACTAGTTAAGATTCCAACATAATCATTTATTTATTTATTTATTTATTTTTAAAAAAACTAACAAAATATTTAATTAAAAAACGTGAGAGTTCAATTGACTGATTGGCCACAAGGGTCTAAAGTGTAATATTTTAATCATTTAATCAACCATCATAACATCACCTCCCATACCACTAGCACCACCATCAGAACGGTGATCATGGTCCGGCTTGGTCTATTTTTATTAAAAAATCATGGAACTAGGACCAGGACCAATATATCGGTTCTATAAAAATCTGGAACCGGAACCAAACCAATACTGTTGAGAACCAACACATCGGTTCTGGTTCCGTTGGTCCGGTTCTTCGGTTCTAGTGACTCTTTATGTATATTAAATTATAATATTTTATAATCTTTACAGAAATTTAAAAAATTCAACTATCAACTTTAAATAATAAGAAAATACAATCCAACATAGTTAAATTGGAACGTATAACAATAAAAAAAATTAGAAATTCACGGGAAGAAGATACAAAGAGCTGGGTTACTTGAGTCTTGTTAGATGAAGTGAAGCCGCAGAAGTAAGTCAAAGTAGAAACGTAGAATTCAAAGTGTTGATCTGGCTAAGTTTAGGTTTAGCTAAAGATATTTTAGTCTTTTTAATTTAAATATAGTTACAATATATATTTATATTATATTATAATGTAAATATATATATATATATATATATATATATATATATATAATATTATATATGTATGTAATTGGTCCAGTCCGGTCCAACCCGCTATTAAAATTGCTCAGAACCAGGACCAGACCAATTTACCGGTTCTGACTAATTATGGAACCAGGACCAAACCATTGACATTGGTCTGGTCCGGTTTTGATTGGTTTGGTCCGGTTCGAGTGGTCCGGTCCGGTTCTAAGTATTTTTTGCTCACCCCTAATCAGAACATGACCAAAACCACCACAATCTTCATGACCATCACCGTAGCCATAGCCACCAATATCACCACCACAACCACTATAACACAACAAACATATATAAAAGCAAATTAATTAATCCCCAAAAAATAAATAAATAACAAAAAAATCATTCTTCTTCACAAATTTAATTCCCTTCCCCAAATCAAACTCAAAATCCCCTTTCCTTCAATATTCATCTCAACGATTCCCCAACCCCACCATTGTTCTCGTGTTACATTACGCTCCCACCATACTGGTTCCTTCTTAACAACCCATCTACAACTACTTATTGCCATTGACACGCACCATTGTTGCAACCACTACCACCCAAATCAAATATCAAATTCTCTTTCTTCAGAAAAAATATTCTGGTTCTTCAAAATGATAGATCCAGTCTTCAATATCTTAGATCTGTATTACCTTTTCCCAATTCATCTTGCACACCATCGTTCATCCTTCCATTTCTTTGCGAAATCTTTATAGGTGATGAAAAGAGAAAATGAGCTTGAAGTTAAAATCAAAATTGAAAAAGAGAACGAGACCGAAATAAAAAGCCGAAGTCGAAATTAAACATCAAAATTAGAAAGAGAAGATATGGTGGACTACGTGAAGATGATTGGTTTTTATCAGCACTTTTGCTTGAATCGTGTAAGCCCTAAATCTAGTGGAATATGTTACATCAATTTGGAATATAGTTAGAATTTTAACCCATTTAGTTAAGTTATCCCCAGTCAGTGACACGTCAGCATAGACTTTTGTCAATTCTATACGCTTACTGTGAATTTCTGTTAATTTTTTATCGATGGCTAATCAAATCGGTTAATTTTATTATTTTGTAAATAGTACACATGTTGTATTGGTTGTTTTAGCATTACAGAGGTAAATATGATATATGGAATGATACGCATATCAATTTGGTAGTTTACTCGAAAATGAAACTCGGGAACTTATTGGAGCATAGTGAAATCGTATGCAAACCGGGTGGAGAGGGAAGATTATACCATTCAATAAAATTAGAGGGTTGTTTTTGTAGTTTACTGAAAGCATAGGACTTGTAACGGCAAATATAAACACCAATTAAATAGATACCGGCCCACAATCCGATACGAAATTGATCATTCCGGATTCGATAAAATCCCTAATCGCCTATCTCTAACACTCAGTTCCCCCCAAATTTTAGCGAAGATAGAAAAAGAAACCCTAACAGAATCCAGGCCCGATCGTGACTTTATCTAGAAGAAACCTCAATTTTATTTGCAATTGAAATTGGTTAACCCGCTAGGGTTTTGGATGGTCATTTCTCATAATTTCGGAAGTAGTTGTTCGTATTCAGTTTCGCAATGGGAGCAAGTCGAAAGCTACAGGGTGAGATCGATCGAGTTTTGAAGAAAGTTCAAGAAGGCGTTGATGTGTTCGATAGCATTTGGAATAAGGTAAATTTTATTGTTTCGATTTTGTGTGTGTGTGTTTGTATGTGTGTGTGTGTGTTTCAGTTATGTGCACTCATGAGTGACTTAATCTGGGTGTTTTTTTTCCCATAATCAGGTGTATGACACTGATAATGCGAACCAGAAGGAAAAGTTTGAGGCGGATTTGAAGAAGGAGATTAAGAAGTTACAGAGGTATAGAGACCAGATAAAGACATGGATACAGTCTAGCGAGATCAAGGACAAGAAGGTTTTTTTTTCCCCCTCTTTCATCTTGCATTACATTTACTCATGACTCTGTTTTAGTTACTACCATTGTCTCAATCGCATTGTACTTGGTCAAGTTTCGTGACAGACGTAGCTGTACCAGGTCAACTACTTTAAGAGTCTTATGTGAAATTCTCCCTTCTCTTAGATTTTGAACAAGACACTTCATCTGGAACATCTGAAAATAAAATTGCACTCCTTAAGCGGAAAAGGAGAGCATTTGGTATTGGCTGATGAATAGCAAAAGCTCTGATGAGTTGTACAAATTTGGATGTCCTATTTTTTGCTTATTACTCCCTCTGTCCCATACTTATCGCTACTTATTTCCATTTTGAGTGTCCCATACTTATTGCTACTTACCCAAAATGTTCACTTTTCTCTCTCCTATCCACACAACAACTATCCACTAACTTATTTTCTCTCTCCTACCTACTCACAATACTTACTTTTCCAACATATTTTCTTAATCCCCGTGCACTCTCATTTGGTAGCAATAAGTATGGGACGGAGGGAGTATTATTTATAAAAAGAAGATTTTGTTAGATGAGGGAAAAATAAACGAAGTCAGAGGACATGATATTCACAAGTGGAAGAGGATACATAGAAGAAGATAGCAACAAAGAATGAACAAAAAATTAACATTATGAACAGCCTTGAACGATCACTCCCAGCAGTCATAAACAATAAAAAAATGCAGCAACCAACTGAAACAACTACCAAAGGATAGCCCCTTCAACACCTACTCAAATCTGTCACTGCTAACCCTTTAAAAGCACCCAATTAGAAGCCTATAAAGAAGTAAGCTTTAACATTTCCTTGAGGAGGGGAAAAGGTAAGTTTGATCTTGAAATATTCTAGTTGTCCTTTCTACCCATACGTACCACAGAATCGCAAAAACCTCACACATGCACAAACAGACCCGCATCCTTGTTACCACCAAACCCAAAAAATTCTGATACCTCATAAACATTTGATAGATAAAGGACAAGACCAACTCTCTCTCAAAATCCTGTACCAGTCACACCACATACGCCAAGCCTTAGGAGTAAGGACAGTGAAATGATTTGGCTGCATTACATCACAGATGTCTTGGGACAAAGCATTGTAAGGTGGAGGCCTCTGATGAAACGTTTTAGTATTTATTGGATTCAGTTCTAGAGACTATGCAAAGGCATTCAGATCTGAAGGAATATCGGGTTTCCAAATAAAAGAAGTCAACAGAAGGAAGACCAGACTGTGAGGCTGCCCAAGGCTTTTAAATTGAGTTTTAGAGGTGAATCTGCCATTGGATCGAAGAACCAAGTTTGTTTATCATGACTGTCATGAGGTCTATGAGTGGAAAGAATATCAAAGATCACAAAGTCTCCTGTTTTGGATCCAGGAATGATCACTAACTACTATGGCAAATATTGCAGCTTGTTTAGTGTCTTCAGCTCTTTTGATCTTACATCACAATGGTTTTACTGAAATTTTGAAGAATGTTTATAAATGGATGGTAGTCTGTTTACTTCTACATGAGACTTGATAGCATAAGTTGTAGGTTAATATTCCATACCAAATAGAGCAATGAGCTTTATGCGGTGGACGAGGACATGGCTCATGTGGAAAATTATGTTTTTGTATCCTCATCTTCTCTATTGACTAGGCCAATTACGTTCTATCTCTAGCACTAAATTAACTGTGTTTCACTCTGCCTACTTTTGTGCACTATCTCCCTTACCCATGTGCAGCACCTCCCTTTTCTTTTCATTTGTGATTTTTCCGTGCATCAATATAATGCTATCTTGTTCTACTTGAAATAACGTTCAATATATTAGTATCTTGCTTTATATGTCTACTTCTTTATTCTGGTTTTGACAATTAATTTTCTTTTGATACATGTTGACATAGGTTAGTGCCTCTTATGAGCAGGCTCTGATGGATGCTCGCAAGCTTATTGAGAAAGAAATGGAGCGATTTAAAATATGTGAGAAAGAGACTAAGACAAAAGCCTTCTCCAAAGAAGGCTTGGGCCAACAACCTAAAACGGTAGTTACTACAATGTTTGTCCTATTTGAATATTGAATGGTGCCGCTGATTGTAATTTGCACGGCCACCGGATACATGAATTTAACAAGATTGTGCATTTTAATTGAATTAGATCCAATACATGGCAGTAATGATATGAACTGTTTAGATATGAGTTTGCACTTGATTTGATCTCCGCGGAAATCTATCTGACAACATATACAAGTTTTCTTTGTTTTTCCATAACGAGCATCATGAAAAGATGAAAATAAGAGTCCTGCCTCATTGCTTATTATAAAAGGCTTAAGGCTATATTGCATATCTTGCAATTTTCCAAAATTTCATTAGGTTTTGAAGTAATTCGTATATGCCTAGGTACATCAATAGATTTATAGTGTAAAATTAGTTTTGAAATTTAGATTCTTTATTATGATTTCTTCTTTCGTATATTTTTCTTTCTGGTTATTTTTTTCATTGTTCGTGATAGGATCCGAGGGAGAAAGCCAAGTCAGAGACAAGAGATTGGCTGAACAATGTGGTATGAAATTTCATTTTGGCTGAAAGTACTGAATTTGCTTTGTTTGAGGACCAAGTGTCAGGCTTATTTCTTCATTTTCTTGTAGTTTTTATTTATCTTCTGCATAGAATAAGGTTCATTTATTAAATAGTGTTTGGATTTACTGTTTGGAGATGGTTTTCTTATATGGTATTGGCAAAAGGTAAAGAAGACCTGAGAGCTGTCAAAGGGTTGAGTTTTGCCTCTTTGGGTAGAAAATGGTTATCTATAGAACTTCTTTCTTAAATTGTTTTGTATTGCATTGATATAGAGCGATTATGTCATTTTTACAACTGTCAATCATATTAGCATCTTTTCTATTCAGTAGATTGTACTTTTTTTTATTAAATTTTCATTTGGATTGGAAAGCTGGCTGCTGTATTGTATGTTCTGAATGGTTCTAATTCATGTTTGAATTGCCATTGCAATAGGTAGGGGAGCTGGAATCTCAGATAGATAGTTTTGAAGCTGAGTTGGAGGGACTATCTGTCAAGAAAGGAAAAGCAAGACCGCCACGATTGGTAGGATAGAACAGGGATAAGAGACACATATCGTGCATATGCAAATGATCACTTGTACTTTTTTATATTGAGTTTCTTGTTTTGTTGGGCAGACACATTTAGAGACATCGATCACTAGACACAAGGCTCATATCATGAAGCTAGAACTGATCTTGAGATTATTGGATAATGATGAGTTGAGTCCTGAGCAAGTCAATGATGTTAAGGATTTCCTGGATGACTACGTGGAACGAAATCAGGTTAGTTGGTGGAGTAAGATTTATCTGTTTATTTTACTTACTAATCTGCCAATCTTTAACTTGTCATTTTAAAATATGAGGCAAAGATATAGTTTCTTTTCCCTTTTATTTGTCTGTTCATTATGCTCATCGATGTTTTCCTTTAGGAGTTGAGGATAAAAGATTGTTTAACCGTTTGTGGATGGGTACTGAGCCATTTTTCTGCAGGAGGATTTTGAAGAATTTAGCGATGTCGATGAGCTTTACATCTCTTTGCCATTGGACAAGGTGGAGTCACTTGAAGATCTAGTTGCTATCGCTCCACCTGCTCTTGTAAAGGTAAATAGTTTCTGCCATGGAATTTCTGAATAGTTTGCTATCCTGTTTCTTGAAATCATTTTTTTACTCTCCTCGTACATATAAACCTAATATGTTATACTAAAGTAAAGTGATGTGTTGTGGTCTACAGCCACGTTTATTGCTGCCCAAGTCAAGAAGCTGTAGATTAAATTCATTAGATGATTTACTGTATGGAAATAGACAGTTCATGCATATTCTGCATGCCTTCTCAGAATGTATGGATAGAATGTGCATGAGTTGAGGAAGAAATGATGAGAGCATTTAACCTAGAGATGAGAGTGTAGCATATATATATATACATATATGTGTATATATATACATATATATATATATACACATATATATATATATACATATATGTGTATATATATACATATATATGTATATATACACACATATATATATATATATGTACATATAGTTTTCTGTATTCAGGCCTTAACGTTCTCACATAATGTGGATTTGTGGCAATTTTCGGTTTGTCTGGTTCATCAAGTACACTTACACAGGTTAAAGGTTCCCTGCTCCTCCTTACTCGAAAATACAAGAGCAATTTTTACATTGGGTGGTGATTGTTTGGGTGTTTTGATACCCTCTTATCTTAAGTATTGTTTTTGATACTACCTATATCAGGGTTGAGTTGGTTGACACCCTTTAAACTCATGTTATGCTTCTGGTCATGTACAGTAAGATGTTCTTTATAGAGTATTACCCTCTTTGGTGTTAGTTGTCTTATCAACACCGTCACCATCTCCTTGCTAATATCAGTTGTGATTTACAGTAACTGTCTCTCGCTATGCATGTTCGTAACTGGGTGGTTTTGGGAAGAACATTTGGATTGACATGGTTCTTTTCGATGATTGATTTGTCTCCGTTTATTCAGAATCTCTCTCATTAATGCTTCAATTTCTACGTTTCTTGTCAAGGAAGCTATTTTGTTTTGTGAGGAGTCCCTTTCCTAGTCAATCTGAGGTATGGATGCTTTTGTTGGATCCTTTCAGCTTATGGAGATACCGATCCTTGATAAACCATTGTAGCTTTTGGACGCCAGTGGTAGGTTCATTTCTTGGTTTGCAGCCCGGGTTTTTTCCTTTCCCCTCCTCCATTTCAAAGAGTAGAATTACCTCTAAATAGAAGGCTTTTGCATGGTCTCTTGTGCTAAATCAATTGAAAGCTAATGACCTTCTCAATGCTGTCAGCCTAATAAGGCTTATCCTTGGATATCTTTCTTTTGCATCAGGGTCGTAGTGAATCTTATGATTATCTTTTGCTTCATTTCCCCATGGCTTGGATACTGGTATTTGTAGCTACTAAAAGCGTAGGCAATAATTTTTAAGGAAAAATGAAAAATATCCTTATACATATTTACACACACACAGAGAGAGAGAGGGAGAAATGAGAAGGAAGGTTAAAATTCATGCAGTAAAATACTGTTCTAAATCTCTTGACACCAACAAGAGAAATGAGAAGACTGATGATGAACCAATAACCTAAGTCATTGGTCATCCAGGTTTTTGCCACCTTGCCTGGTTGTTGAAATATAGCCAGAAGTCGAAGATGACAGAATTTGAATCTAAATAAACCCCATACTGGTTGTTCCAAGTGAGAAAATGTCAGAAATTGTTGGTTGCTTCTGATTAGTGTTCTCTGAACCAAATTTTCCTATTTGAAATACCTCAAACCTGCGTATTATAACTTAAAGAAAGTGTGGGAATTGAAATGTCGGTCAGCATGCGCCTCATTGCCTCTCACATCTCGCCCAGGCAAGAGAGACGATCGCCTGTGCTTTGCCACCTCACCTCACCTGGGGTTAGGGAGGTGCCTGACTTTGCCTCTCGCTTGAGGCAAAAGAGACAATTGCCACCAAGTTTGAGTGTTTTGGTCCTTATGGGATATTTTGGCTCGTGTCTTCGTGTGTGGGTACTTGCTTCTTTTAGATATTCTGAGAGGGTAACGATGTGATAGTTCTGTGGTGTCAAGTTTTCTGGATTATTGGTAACTTTGAACCGAGCAAGCTGAAGGATCTCTAGAGCATAATTTCTCCTGCTTATGCGTTTAAGGTGCACCCTGCTTCTACCACATTTCGGTTATCTACTATGTTCTTCTGCTTCTCAGTTAATCTCTACGGTGATCCGAAATTCAAAAGTTCTTTTAGAAGCCACCAAAACCTAGTACTCCCTCCGTCCTGGAGTAAAAAGCCAAAAGTTACACTTGGAGATTAGTGCTTTATTAATGTATTTAATATTAACTTTTGCTTGTGCACTAACTTTTAAGGCGGAATATTACTAACTAAATTCTGTATGAGGTAAAACTTCTTTTAGAAGCCACCAAAACCTAGTACTCCCTCCGTCCCGGATTAAGGTTAATATCTATGATTTGCATGCTTGCTAAGGAAGCTTAAAAAGAGGGGTAAAAGGTCAAGTGGGTTGCGGTCATAATGGTCCAAAACACTATAAAATGATGCAAGTGGGTAAAAAAATACGTTAGTGAAGCATAGGTTTTCTTGTAAGTATCCAAAAAGTTGAGGACATAGATGTCAAAAACACTTTTCATTTCCTGCCATTTTAGGAATAAAGCAAAGTGTGGACCTTATTTTGGGACGGAGGGAGTATTATTAAGAACCAAAAATCAACACTTACTCAAAGGGCTAAAAGCTCACTCTGTTACATAGTGTTCCACCAGACTATATCAGATTTTCTTTGGAGGAATCTTTTTCAATAAAAAAATTTGCATATAACTCTTGCAGGTTTTATCAGTGCTTGTTAGTGTTGATGAACTTGCTTCACTTTGCATTGCTTTTACTGTTTGAAAGGTTTATTTGTAGTCCTTATTTCTCAGTACTTTATCAGTCTGCTTTTAAGAGAGTTAGCTACGGTTACACAGGTTAGATTGTTTACTGACCGCTGTGGCTGCATTTCTAGTCCCACGGATACTGTCTTCTATCAAAAGTGTTTAGACTTCAATAAGAGAGTTGTCATTCAAATTTCAGATTCTTGATTTGGCAGGGTGTTGGTGCCTCTGGTGCTGTTTTAAACTTGAAAATTTCTGTGCCCTCTTCGCCAGCTCAAACATCGGTACGCTTTATATGCTGAGTTAGCTTGCAAATAATACGTCACTCTCAACCTGTCTTATCTTTCCATGTTTTTGTTTTGTATATGTGCTCCTGAGTCTATACGAGTAGATTTAATCACGTTAGTAGTCTGCTATTAACACAACTCAATAAGATTGGGCCGGGGGTGTGTGTGTGGGAACAGCGATATATACATGTGCGTATGTGTACATATCAGATTCATTTACAACCAGTTGTGGGGGTGGGGGTGGGTTCGAGTCATTAGTCTCACACACATTATTACTTCCAGGGTTTGGCGGCCAGACCAAGATGAAGGTCGACGGCTGATTTGCCTTAGCATTTCTTCTTGTTTGTTCTGGGAAGAGGAAGGGGGAAGGGAGGGTTATTTTGAAATTAAAAAGTTTATTATAACCCCTTTGTCTTTGTAAGATGTTCACACTTAAAATTCCGATTTTACCCCTCAAAAATGTCACATGGGTCGTCACATGTGTGGCCAACGACATAAAATAGACGGCGTGAGCAATAGGTACCTTCAGTGCACATGAAAAAAAGTTAAGGTATTTTTATTGTAACAAAAATAAAATATGTTACTAAACCCGCACAAGCTCATTAGTTTGGGTACTTCTTTTTTGCATTTTTTTTTCCTTTTCTTTTTCACTTATTGTTGTCGTTGCTCTGTTTGATGTTTAAAGATGTGTTTCACTCGTATATTATGTTTTGGTTTAGGGCCTTACAAAATATTTAGGATTTTAATTATAGAATGGTTTCATGAATGATGTGCCTTATGGAAAGCGAATATTTCCAAACGGTGGCCATTTGGGATGGCAACGGGTCGGGTTCGGGGTGGGTTTAGTCAAAACCGAACCCGACCCTAACCTTAAAGGGGTGACCCGAACCCGACCCGAAGAAAGCGGAACCCGACCCGAAGTGTATCAATATCTATTTTTTCAGCTCATATTTGCTTGGGTTCAATCTATGTTTAAGCCTAAATTTGAACCAGTTATACAAATAAGTCTTAAATCATCAAACCTCACCCACAAACAACTATAAAAATAAATTGCGCAACACTTATAACATGGTTAACTAACATAATATGTTAACTTTGTACATAGCGGTGCGGGGTCGGGTCGGATCACAGCGGGTCAACATCAAAACCCAAACCCGCCCCTAACCCGCTTGGGTCATGAAAATTGCAACCCGAACCCTACTTTTTCGGGGCGGATCGCCTTCGGGTTCGGGCAAATTGCCATCCCTAGTGGCCATCTATAATATGACCCTTGTCCTGCTCACCCACATTATATATCTGATTATTTCTTTATTTGGCGTACCCATTCTGATCTTTATTAACACTGCTGAACGGAAGCCTATTGAAATTAGCGTTTGCGCTTTTTCCTTATAGAGAATACTTTATGTTTACTGGTCTCTGGTTTAGTTGCTATAATTTGTAGTACGGGTCATAGTTACCGGGAACTCCCAACCCCCCCTCGTCCCACGTCCCGGGAACACGCGTCCCGGGTTCACAAGGGAACTCGACCCAAAGTACTCAAACTATCGTACCGGAAAATAAACTGTCATCAACGTAGAGTCTTGTCTGCATTTACAATCTTTTATGGTTATACGCCTTTACATTATACTCTTTTATCTCCCTAAAAGTATATATATATATATATATATATATATATATATATATATATATATAAATATATGTAAGTGTGTGTGTGTGTAAATATACGTTATTATATGCAACTTAGTGATGTGTTTTCAATATAGAGCGTACCACGTTCCCAATTGAGCCTACCCCCAACGTACCCAAAATTTACTAAGTCACGTTCCTCGTTCCCGTACCCGTCCCGCGTCCCGAAACGTCCCACGTTCCTGGTAACTATGGTACGGGTTGTAGCTATCAAGTTTAAGTTTCATCTTCTTTTCTGCAGGGAGCTTCAGTCCAGGAGCAAAATGAGGAGACCGTTCCCCAGGAAAGTAGTTCTGAGGTTACAGCTAGGACTCCACCTCCCAAGTCTATTGCAGCTTCTTCTGCTCCTACGACACCAGCAGCGAGTCATGCAGTTCCTGTTCCAATGAGTGCTTTATCTCATAATCTTCCTGGTGTGACTGCTTCATCAATCCTTTCGGGTCCAAGTTCTGTTCGAGGTGCTTTGGATAATGCCGGTGCTGCTGCTCCCTCATCTCCCATAAATATATCTACCCCGTCCAAGGAAGAAGAGATTGCAAGCTTTCCCGGTCGTAAATCTTCTCCGGCTCTTACTGAAGCTGGTTTAAGGAATATTGGCCGACCTGGCCTAACCAACCAACCTTCAATAAGTATTCCTCTCACCCCTGGAAGTACAATGTCTAATAATGGAGCCCTGGGCATGGCTCCTTCTGTACCAGAAATGGCAAAGAGAAATATATTAGGATCTGATGAAAGAATTGGGAGTCCACAGCCTATGGTTTCGCCTTTAACTAACAGAATGATCTTGCCGCAAGGTACTAAGGCTAGTGATGGAGCTACCTCAGCTGACACTGGCATTGCTGGTGAATCTGGCATGCCTGGCAGGATTTTTTCACCTTCTGGAGTTTCCGGTATACAATGGAGGCCTGGGAGCTCCTTCCCGAATCAACATGAAGCGGTATGTTGCAATGATTTTCATTTTGACAATTTAGTTCATCTTCTTGTTACCATCCTTTTAGGTATATGGAACTACCAAATTTTCTCGTATGTATTACAAAGCACACTTTTAGTTAGTATTCTATGTTCAGGTGTTAAAACATGATAAACTATATGAGCCATCGCTGCATTGGTGTAAGCTTTTAGATGAGCTGGAAAATACCATGGTTTTAAAGCTATTGTTTTGCAAGGTGTTACCTTTGAGCCATTGCACTTCGTTTGTGTGCTTACCAGGCTTCTTCTACACCTTGTATTGTCTTTTCACTCCCAGTGACTGCATAACACTTAATTTATTAAATTCATGGTAGTATCTATCTCTGGTTGCTATTGCTGCCTTTCAATTTTTGCCCTCTCATTCCCTTTTCGCCATTCAGTAGTAGTTATCTGTGTTACAGTGCACCATTCATCTGAGGGTACTTTCTCTTGTGCTAAATAATACTCCATCCGTCCCAAAATGATCTTCCCACTATTTTTGTTGTTACTACGAATGAACTTTGAGCATTAACTTTAGTTTGCTTTAATTATCCTAATGAAAATCTAAAACTTGTTATTGATAGTATTGTTGATGGTGTATCAATTACTAGTTTTAGATTTTCATTAGTATAATTAAATTAACATATTATTATTGCTCGAGTAATAACGATAAAAAAGTGGGAAGAACATGTTGGGACGGAGGGAGTAGGAAGCATCTAGTCTAAGTTACATATACATTTGGTAGACACCAAAACTTCTTGTCGTCCCCCGTCTAAGACATGGAATTACCTTAAATGATAAAATCTTAACTCTTAGTTTAGAGTATATCTTGCTCTTCAATGGAATAGAAAACAAGAAATAAATTGATGTCAAAAGACATGCTATATTTGTTTAGTCTGCTGCACAGATGAACCATCGATTTTCATCAAGTGTGGCTGTTTATTAGCTTGCCAATCTTCATCTTGTATAGACATACTCTTTATGTGGATTTGAATAGAGGTTCTGCTATATGATTTTCAGGTGATTGCCTAGCACTCACCCAACCCTAGTACCCTATCAAAACTAAAACTTAGGGAACAAGACCGTACTACTAGGTTTCCAGATAGAGTCCCCAGAACCTTTTTTTTTTTTTTTTTTTTTTTTTTGATCAGACCAAGCGTGTTAGCTCAGGGGTAGTGCCCTTATCAAGCCTCTACATGAGCAAGTTGGTCCAAACCTCAAATTGCTTAGCGAGGACCCTGACGTCCTAACACTAAGGTTTTGAGGTTACTGATTGATGGTTCATAACGGAACTTTCAACTGCCATAGGATGAAGTTGCCAATAGCCCGACCTCTAGATGACAAAGGTTCATGGACCAACTCTATGCCGGTCGGCAGGGGGCAAAGACCAACTACTTGCAATTAGATTCCATGAAAGTTCAGACATGAGCTTGTGATATTTAGAGAGCATTTGCGCAAATCTCTATATGATCATTGCCTCGTTCTCTTTACCTATACAGTCTCGTCTTCCTCTTCTACTGCTACCTCTTCAGGATCTCTAATTGCAACATTCCATGCCTAGCATACTTTACCACCCATCACACATGCACACTCCAGGGACATCCATATTCTACCGTGTGCAATAATTTTTATTTTTAAAACTATTGGTATTTTCAGGGGCAGCTTCGTGCAAGAACTGAAATTCCACCAGATCACCGGGAGAAGTTCTTGCAGCGATTACATCAGGTGCAACAACAAGGTCAGAGTACTCTGCTTGGCATGCCCCCACATGCTGGTGGGAGTCACAAGCAGTTCTCTGCACAACATCAAAACTCACTCATGCAGCAGGTAACGTTTGGTCCTGTAACTCCAGTTGATGGTTGGCATTCCATTTTTGATGCATATTTGAACATGGCCTACATCATGGCTTTATTTTTTTCAAAGAAACCAATTTCTGGGTTTCTTTTTTCAGTTGGTACCTTCAGGAAAATGAGTTAGTCAACTACAAAATATGCTCTAAATTGATGGAAAATCACCCATCCACTGAAAGAAAATATCTACAAATTTTAACTCCATAAGCTCTTTAACAAAAAAAATACTCCCCATGTCCCCGAGTGAGACTCCTACCTTGATTTTGCACGCTTATTAAGGAAACAATAAGAAATGGGCAAATATTTCAAGTGGATTGAGGACAAAATTTCCAAAACACTATTCACAATTCAAGTGGGTAAAAGTAGGTTAGTAAAGTTTTGGCTTTTAAAAAAAAATATACAAGCGTTAGAAGGACAAAGTTGTCCGAACACCATTCATTCTTTGCCATTTTGAGATTGACACTCTTACTTTGGGACATACCAAAAAGGAAAATAGGACTCTATACTTTGGGACAGAGGGAGTAGCAAACCTTTGAAAGCTATTATCCTACTTTGTTTCAGTGTGAATTATTTTTGGGTCGCCATGTAGAAAACCAAGACTATGTGGTAGCATTTGCTTTGACCATTTTCTCTTATGGGGAATATCATAGATATTTGAATTTTTGTATATCTCTTACATTGAGCTGCAATTTGAAGTTCGAATCTCATAGACTGAAGTGAGGATGTGACATTGAAATTTAATTCATGTTTACCTGTCTATCTAGTTAGCTATTGACAAACACCATTTGATCCTTATTAATATTGTTGTTTGTCAATCTTACAATTTTCAGTTTTTCCTATTGTCTTTTATGCTTCTTTGATTGTATCTTGAAGATGATCTTTATACTACATTAAATTACATTGCAGTTCAACTCTCAAAGCTCAGCTACATCACCTCAAGTTGGGTTGACTGTTGGAGCCCAGGCAGCTGGGCTTACCGCTGTAACACCAGCCTCCTTGCAGCAGCAACCTAATTCGATTCATCCGCAGGCTTCTCAGCATGCAATAATGTCTACTGGTCCTAAAGATAATGGTACGTGTAGTTGATTGCTATTTGCCTCTTATTCATGTGTGGTGCTGTTCCGTTAGCCTTGAGCATAGCTGACATGACTATATAGTGCGGGTACATTTTTTTTCCCCTCAAAACAATCTATTACTTTCTTAAGAATGTGGAGGTGAGGACAAGGGAAAAGGAATGAAAAACGAAGAAGGGATGACAAATAATTTGAATGGATTTAAGAAGCGAGAGGTAAAAGCAAGGGGAAACAGACCTAGTCGACGAAATAAGGAGGGGCTAGAGTTGAAGAGCTGGAGGAAGAAAAAATTGATGGCTAGTGGATAGAAGGATTCCATTTCACCTAACTGATACACATATAGCTACTTTGATCTTTTTGTTCCTGAATATTTGGAGTTTTTTCATATGTGGCATCACACACCAGTTTTTAATAATATACTCTTAACATCCTTGTCTTTCATCTCACAATATATTTGATTTGATCCCTCCCAAATGTACCCAATTTGTAGCAATGACATTTTTGCACCAGATCCATGTGCAGAAGGTATTTATATGAACATGGACTGAATGTATTGTTGCATATACGATCATATGACACACTCACAGTTGTCCAAATGAATCGGATACCACCACCTCATCCATTTCTAGTACCCCTGCTTCATAAGGCTTTTCGTTTAACTAATCTAAACTACATTAAAGTCAACTTTTTTTTTTTTTTTGTGTAGCTTTCCGCTGGTAATAGAATATATTTTAACCATTTTTATAATGCAGAAGCTGGCCATGCAAAAACAGAGGAACTGCAGCAACCACAGACTGTCCCTGAGGATTCAGCTGCCGATTCTATCCCTAATTCTGTCTTGGGAAAGAATGGAATAAATGATGATGATTTGAAGGCTTCGTATGCACTAGATACACCTGTATGTTTAATATCCTTAATATTTCTCATTTTGGCAAAACTTAACTTGATATATTAAATTATATGCTATTGTCAGTGCTGATTGCTTGATTAGTAACTTTTCTGTTTTTCTCCTATAATGCTATTTTTTTTTTTTTTAAATTTTAATTGCAGACTGGAGTATCTGGCTCCTTGACAGATTCTGTGCAAGTTTCACGGGATAATATTGATCTTTCTCCTGGACAACCTTTACAAACCAATCATCCTTCTGCAAGCCTTGGTGTTATTGGCCGAAGAAGCGTATCTGACCTTGGTGCAATTGGTGATAGTCTAAATGCATCTGCTGTGAACTTAGGAGCAATGCATGATCAGCAGTACAACCTGCAGATGCTTGAGGCTGCTCTTTATAAGCTCCCCCAACCCAAAGACTCTGAACGTGCTAAGAGTTACACTGCGGTCTGAAAACTCTTTTCTTTTTCTCTCTCCTTTGTTTTTCCACCACCACCACCACCACCGTCGTACATAAAGACTATCATCAAGCTCGTTTATTTATTTTTGATGTATCTCTTGTTTTTCAGAGGCACCCGACAGTTACTCCTTCAAGCTATCCTCAAGTGCAGGCCCCTATTGTCAATAATCCGGCCTTCTGGGAACGACTTGGAGCTGATAATTTTGGAACCGATACCCTATTCTTTTCGTTTTACTACCAGCAGGTAATTTGTTCTTTCATTATAATGACCTTCCTTATTTTGCATGTAAATTTGTGCAATTATCTTAAGCCTGTTCTCAAGCCCTTTCTTGTTTGCAGAATACTTATCAGCAATACTTGGCTGCCAAAGAATTGAAGAAGCAATCATGGAGATACCATAAAAAGTATACCACATGGTTCCAACGGCACGAGGAGCCAAAAGTTGCCACCGATGAGTATGAACAAGGAACATATGTGTACTTTGATTTCCATATAGGCAATGATGAGATGCAGAATGGCTGGTATGATTTCTCTCAATTTTACTTTATCATATTGATATATTTGTATTATTGTCACTTAAGTGGTTTTTTTTTTTTTTTAAATTTCTGGATATGTCATGGGGATTGGAATCCTATTATGCATATGCTCATTAACAGTCATTGCAATAGTTTAGAATGAAAGTTACACAAATATGCCATCTATTCCCTCCTTGAGTAGAACATTTAACTGTGAACTTTTGATGCCAAAGGTCTTGTAATGAAGATTTGGAAATCTAACTAAAATATCACATTTCAATGTGAATTTCCGCTACAATTCGACATTAACAAGTTCAAATAAATAATGCATGACACTGTAGCGGATCCACTGAAGAAGTTGCTCCATCGTGGCTACAACTTCTACAAGTGGTGTAAATAGAGTACTATTACATAATGGGAAACAGCTACAAATATGAAGACAGTGTTAAACAAGGTACAACCAGCTCAAATATGAAAATTATAGGTGTAGGCCGCTAAGCCTTCAAATATTCTAGCCCGATAGTGTTAAACCCTAAACCCAAATGAATCAGCACGTTCACTAATGGTGAACAGAAATGTACACTCATTTTGGGACTGGGGAATTGTACAAACACCAATAGACTGAACTATACTAAGATGCTGCCAAATAATCAATTCTAATTTTTATCTCGAGGAAAAAAGTACTGTTTCTTATAGCATACAAACCCAGTTTTGGTATTTTTGATTGATATCCTAATGTACCGCATGATGAGGTGCTCTGTGCCAAAAACTATTCATGAAGAGAACAAGCTGTGCCATCGGCTTCACCAGGTTTTCCCCCCTTTATTTTTCCTGGGCTTGTGCTGTTTTCTTATTTTGGGCGCATTATACGTCAATGGTAATAGTTGTCTCCCTATTGGTCAGTTGGTGAACCAATACTCGAGATTTCGAAAGGTTTTCATAACCAATACCATGGATACTTTCATGAGTAGCATATATGGTGAATACACTCACATTCCACCATGATTATGTGACAAGTGAAGGCCCTGAAATGGTTACTAATGCCTCGTCGCCTCTGTACCCGAAACAGATGCGGAGCCCCTATTTTCAATTAGAAATAAAATCTAGTGAAAGATTAGAAATCAACCAAAGAAAAGGAAGTGGACCTGATCCCTCGCGAATTGACTTGGGTTACCGGTGTGGTTGCTTTGATTTTCTTCAAAGGTCCCTTTTTCTTTCGATGGCTCTATATGAATTAGCAGTTTTTGATCCTTCTGACCACCAATAATATTCATTAAATAAAGTGAAAGGCTCCAAAATTTTGGAACCGTATGCGTCAAAAGGCGCCTGTTTTTTGATTGGGCCGGGAATCCTATTTTGTATTCTGTATGGATAAAAGCGCCCAATACACCAGCAACTCCAATCATATGAAAGGGGTTGTCTAGGGTTGGGCCAGGATGGTCTCTTAACGCACTTTATACCCATTTTCTATGACTGCACTCGGCTACAATGATACAAGATACGGTACACAGGCATGGACTGCAGTGCTGGGTCCGCCAAAAATTTAAGATTCACACTTTAACTGTAAACAGCCAACCCACACCCACACCCACACCCACATCTGGAACTATATGCACTGCCACATATTGTATCGACATGGGTAGTCTGGCAAAATGAATCTAACTACATGTCCCTCAAATTTTGTCACAGTTGAGTTGTGTTTGCAGTAGCATCATGGGTCTTATATTAACTCGATTTATGCATTTATTGTCTCTGTGTCCTTTTTCTTTCCATTTCCTCATTTTCTTGAGCCATACGGTGATGCTTGTGAGTATGGACTATGCTGTAAATATAGTACTCCATCCCATAATTAATGTCATATTTGACTTGTCTATGTATTTAAGGAATATGCTTTCCTTGCTTGTGCATTGCTTGTACAACGGGAAAATTGCATTGGGACTATTTCTAAATTTAGAAACGCGACATGTATTTTGGGACGAACCAAAATGGAAAGTGGGACATTTATCATGCAGCGGAGGGAGTGTGTTTTTGTTAATACTTCTGTAATCAGTTTGGTCTGTGAAATATTTTTAAGCATCAAAGAAATCTAAAATCCATCATAATATCTGGTTGAAAATGATCTAGGCCAACAGTGATTTGATACCACTAAAGAATATTTGAGGATATAAAGGAAAAACAGAGTCAAATAAATACTCTTTTACAACCGGTGTAAGGTCATTAGGGACACTTGTGCTCGAGTTTTTGGCTTGTGCTATGTAATGTGTTTCGTTCATCTGGAGAGAAGAAATATCGAGAATTCTAGAAAAGTGAAGATGAATATTTGATCTATTGATGATACTTACAAATGCTCTTATTCTTTCCAGGTGTCAAAGAATCAAGACTGAATTCAAATTTGAGTACAATTATCTCGAAGATGAACTGACTGTGTAAGTAGAGGGGACATTCTTAAACACCAACCATCAATAACTTCTATCCACACCGTTTTTCACTTTCCTGAAGCTCTTTGTAATCATATAAAGTGCTTCATTTCTCTTTTTAATTTCAAAAAGTACCCGAGATAGCATTTATCGTCTTTGTCATCTGTCTAGTGTTTTTCATTGTTATTAGTGCATATTCATTTTCAATATAGAAATGTTGGGTAAAATTTACTTATTATCAGTTGGTATTCGGTCATTAATTAGAGTATTAGCATTGGTTATAGAACAATGATTAGCATAAACCAATATGAAAGGCCAAGTTGGTATAAAGTAAGAGAATCTGTTAAGAGGTGGATAAGTGATGGGGTTCTTCAAGCAAGTCGTTGACCTGGAAAGTCTTCGGGGTTGGATTCTGACTTCCCTTTTTTTTATATATAAGTTGTTAACAACTGTTAGATGATATACAAAAGTCAGCGTTATAGTGTTTTGGTACGATCAAATTGGCAATTTTTGTTTATTCTTAACGACTTTTTCTTATCGCAGCTAGAGAGAGCATCTAGGAATTGGGTAGAACGATACTTTGCTGGGCAGGGCTCCTATCCAATTTTGGGTTGTTATTGAATTTGCTTTTACCTTCATATCTTTGATTGCAAGGGCAGTTTAAATCTTTTGATAGTCATATCTATTAAATTACTACTCCCTCCGTCTTAGAGTATATGTTCACCTTTTTTATTTGCACCGAGATTAAAAAATGGTGGAAGTGATGTGTGAAAATAAAGTAGGAGAGAGACTGAGTTGGATGGAATAGTAAGTTGATTGGTGTTGTGAGTATAAAAGTAAAGTAAGAGATAGAATGAGTGAGAGGAATAGTAAAGGTTCTTTGCTATTTTAGGAAGTGAATATACTCCCTCCGTCACACATCACTTGAAACTTATTTCCATTTTGGTCTGTTCCACTTCACTTGAGACGCCACAAAATGGTTTTTTTTTTTTTTTTTTTTTTTATATTCAGTCTACCTCATCCACTCATTCTCAATCTTCATTCTTCATTTTTCACCGTACAATTCATTCAACCAACCTACTATTAACCTCACTCGTTCTCTCTCTTTATTTTCTTTATTGTATTCATTTTCCTTAGTTATTGTGTTCACCTCTTAGGTCTCAAGTGAGGTGCGGAGGGAGTATACTCTACTTTGGACAGAGTAAAAAATAAATGTGAACATATACTCTGCGACTGACTTTTTTTTTGTGCCCATAGTATTATTCTATCTCCAGTGTTACAAATCATATTCATAAAAAACAGTGCATTAGCTAAAAAAAAAAAAAAAAAAAAAAAAATCTGATTTCGAGATTCCATTTTTACAGTGTCAATAATAATAATTTAAGATAGGATAATTTAGTACTCCCTCCGCCCAAAACACCTTGCACATATTTCCCTTTTGGGTGTTCCATTGGTAAGTCTCACTTTCCCAAAATGGAAAAGATTCCCACTACTTTTCTCTCCTCTCCACTCACAACAACTACTCCCTCCGTCCCAAAACACCTTGCACATATTTCCCTTTTGGGTGTCCCATTGGTAAGTCCCACTTTCCCAAAATGGAAAAGATTCCCACTACTTCTCTCTCCTCTCCACTCACAACAACTATCAATTTAATATTCTCTACCCCACTTTCTCTCTCATTCCCTCTCACACCACCCACTTTTCTTACATATTTTATTAATTCCCGTGCTTTTCAAAAAGGGTGAAAGATGTTTTGGGACGGAGGGAGTATCAATTTAATATTCTCTACCCCACTTTCTCTCTCATTCCCTCTCACACCACCCACTTTTCTTACACATTTTATTAATTCCCGTGCTTTTCAAAAAGGGTGAAAGCTGTTTTGGGACGGGGGAGTATGGGGCAGTGTCCTTGTCATCTTTCTCTGCGCCGACTTCCAACCGACCACCCTGCCGTGTGTTCCCCCTGTTGCATTTGCAACGTCGTTATTCATTTTTTTGAATTTCCCTACTACTTATTTAAATATATTATCCAATTATATTTACTATATTGTCCCTGCCATTTTTCTCACTTAGCCGCGTCCGATTATTTTCCACTTTTTTTTTAATATGCACTGTTATTCATACTTTCTTTGGATACACATATTTTGATTTATTTTTGTGCATATTAAATCAAACCTAAATTCCTCAAAAAGTGATTGTATAATGTTGTTAAATGCCAAATATTATTATCCCAAAATCAATGACTAAAGTCTCAAAAAAATGCTCTATGATAAAAGTAATCTAAGTTCAATTCTATAAATAAAGTCATTTCTTTAAAAATGTACTATGTATTTGCTCTGTTTCGGTGAATTAATTTTACTTTGTTTTTGTTGTGGTGTTCTACGTTAAACTTTAAACCAAATATAAAGGAAAAATTATGATCTCAAAGATATTTTAAATCTTATTATTAATAATGTAATCCAAAATCCGAAACCAGTGTGCGAGTTTAGTGTGCAATTTAAAGCTCACAAATTAATCAATAGGTATCAACAGTTATAATGTCTTCGATCACACGTTGTGCAAACGGTATTATGGCGGAACCTGATCGAAAAAGCTTAAGCAAATTTTCGTACTCAAAATCATTATAATGGTATCAGAGCGAAGCCCGATAGCTATTAAAAGCCCACAAAACTACCTCTAAGTGCCTACGTCATTTATGGACTTTTGGGACGGATTTATGATAAACCAAGTAAACTTAAACTAGTGGACAAATGCATTACGGTATATAATAAGATGATTTTTTAAAATACATTGCATGCCTAAAATATTGTAGAATACAATACTAATACTCAAAAATAAGGTTTTGGAGATTTTTTTTTTTTTTTAAAATCACAGAAGTTTAATTTTTTTTTACTTGCAAATATTTAAAATACATTTAAAAACGGTTTTAAAAAACAAGATTTTTTATAAAAGAAACTAACTTCTCTTACAATTTTATGTAAAAAAAATTGCTTTAGAATCATAAAATGAGATATAGGGTGAGTATTTTTAAACAAAGATAATAAGGGTGTACTCAAAAACAATACTCAGTGGAGTATTAAACTGAAACAGAATTAATTGAAAAGGAAAACTTTACTACAGTGATGTCAAAACATGCTGATGTAACTTTGGGGCATAAACTACAAACAAAAATTAATTACTCCCTCTGCTCTGTCCAAGATTAAAGTTTTTTTTTTTTTTTTTTTTATTTGTTTCAGACTAAGTAGTTTTTAGTTGCTTAATTATCTAAAATGGATAATGGGACCCACTTATCATTCTAACAACAAAAACTCTATACCCACTTTATATCTCCTACTTTCTCTTACTTACTTTTTCATATTCATATTTTTTTTAATCTCTGTGTAAAGTCAAACTAATCTTAATCCGGAACAGAGTGAGTAAAAGGAAGGAACCTTTTTCGTGGTCACCTTGTCGTAGTCAGCCTACACGCGGACGCTCCAAATCTTCCACTAAATTAGTAGCCGTTATAGAGCCACTCTCTTCTCCTCCAAAATCTAACAGCTGCCGGTGGGTCCCATACTCACCATTTTTTATTTTTCATTAAGAACTATTGGAAGTGGTGTAAGTGTTGTGAGTATAAAAGTAAATTAGGTGAGAGAATGAATGTGAGGGAATAGTAAATTAATTGATGTTATGAATATAAAAGTAAGTACGAGAAAGAGTGAGTGAGAGGAATAATAAAGATTCTTTACCATTTTAAGGAAGTAGACATATATTCTGGGACAGACTAAAAAAGAAATGTGAACATATACTATGAGACGAGAAAGAATTTGCTAGTCAATTAAAGAGAAAAATTGAACACTAAGCCTCACAAATTGTGACAGTTTTGCACTAAGTCATACTACAATCAATTAGGTGTAGGTGATTTTGCTATTTGCTTAACATTTGATGTTATTCGATATTTGTTATTGTTATGCATAATAATATTATTCATTTGTGTAGCATTAAAAGGAAAATAAAAATAACTTTTCACGATTTAAACTCCGGTTCATATTACGATTTAAGGCGTAATTCAATTCAACTGTTGTTGAGATTATAAAAGACGTAATACAACTTCCAAGTAGGGGTTCCAATATCTTCAAGTGGATATAAAAAGACTAAGAAATTTGCTATCGATATTATGTTATTGGTGGTTTAATCGGATGGTTTGCATTAGTCTTTTGGTGGTTAGGGAGTTAAGTTTCGGTGTCTCAAACCTCGGTTCATTTTGTATATGTATACCAAATCAAACAAATGTCCGTTTTTCAAACCAAACGGAGTCACATCTGCGTGTAATCTGGTTCTATTCAGAGCTGCTACACTCGTAATGATAAATACTCAAAGGAGTAACGCAGTGGTAAAGCCAAATCTCATACTTTCGTTGTATAAAGTTTGATCGCTCTCCTAAAAAAAAAAAAAAAAAAGTAAAATTTGGTGACAAGAGAGAGTTCGAGATCCTTTTACAAACCGTATTGGCCACACGGTTTTCCCACCTTTCTCTCTCTCTCTCTCTGAAATTGGAAACTCGTTTTGAAGAAGCCATAAAAGCCACTACAAAATCAATCTTTCTCTCCTCCTCTTCAATCAGATTCTCTTCTCTTCTCTCCTCTCCTCCTTTCTTCTTCCCCTCCACCCTTGTAATTCTCTTCTTTCTTCTCTCTTGCTCTGTTTATCACACATCATTCAATACACCATTAAACCCCCATCTTTATTTCCCCATTCACACTCTTTGGCCACTAGCAGAAATTTTAATTTTAATTCCCATTTAACACCCCCTCTCTCTCTCTCTCGATCAAGGCCATTAGCCGTTTATTTATTCAACCAAAACCAAGGATTTTTTGTTGCATCTTTTTTGGAAGTTTTCTCAATTGATTTTCTTGCTTGCTTTGATTAAATCCCCCAACCCTCACTTTCTCTACCTTCAAATACATTTATTTTATTTTATTTATTTATTTATTTCTCAGTTACCCCCACCCACCCAAACAACCACCCCCACCACCACCGCCGCCGCCGCCACTCCCACCTCCACGTTCTCCCCTTTTCCGCTCTCTTCCCATAACCGTTGCCTTCTCCCCTCCCCCCACATCCCCTAATCGTTAATCCACACAATACCCATTTCTTTTCTAATTTTTTTTAGACCTTAAATCCTCATTCATCACACACCCTTTTCAATTCAACCTTCTCAGAGAAAAGGGTTTCAATAAAAATCCAATCTTTCCCATCGATTATTATCCAAAACCCAAGATTCAATTTCCATCCTTCTATCTGGGTATAAATTAAATTCAATTAATTTATCACAACAATGTCTGGGTTATGGTCTTTCTTGATTATTTGGGGATTCGTTGTATTGGCTAGTTCAACAATATTTGTTGAAGGTCTAGGGGTAAATTGGGGAACAATGGCATCCCACAAATTGCCACCTAAAGTGGTGGTGCAGATGTTGAAAGACAATGGGATTCAGAAGGTGAAACTCTTTGATTCTGAGTTCTCAACAATGAGTGCCCTCGCCGGCTCCGGCATCGAAGTTATGGTGGCTATTCCCAATGATCAGCTCTCTGCTATGAACAGTTATGATCGTGCTAAACAATGGGTTCATCGCAACATCACCCGGTTCAATTTTGATGGTGGTGTCAATATCAAGTACTTATATCTATATACCCTTTCTTTATTTATTTAATTCATTACATTTTTTTTTTACCTAGTTGATATTTCAATAGCTGCTGTTATACAATAGTCAAGTTTCAATCTTTATTGCTTTTAGTTTTTAAAGTTACAATTCTTCATAGTACCTTTATTTTGCTGAATATATTTTGTCTAGTATTTTCCTGATCTCTACTTGTTATGGTAACTTTGGGCCAATGAGGGTTTATATCGAATGCTTAATTGGTGGATCTGGGGTTGGACAGTTGAAGCTAGGACTTGTTTATTGTATTGACTATTGAGTTTATATTTGTGCATTCATTGTGATTGTTATGTTGCTTCAAATTTTAGCAATTTTATAATATATTAGGATCTGCAGAAAACTGGCCTGCAGTTCCTTGGCCTGTATTTGCTACATTTGTATTACTTCCTTTTATGTAAAGGAACTGCCATGAATCCTTTTTTTTTTTTTTTTTTGCCGTGTATCAGTCGAGTTATTGTATTGATCCACTTTTATGGCCTCGATTGGTGTTAGTCATTACCATTAAGTAGCATTTGCAGGCGAGCATGATGCGTGATGGAAAGGAATTACCTCTTGTAGTACTCTTTACATAAAGTCCGATTCATTGTTTTCCCCTTTTCTGGACATCTTTTTGCTGGAATTTTTAAAATTAAAAGATGTAGTTTTATTTTATATCAACACATGTGATTCCATGTTCACTTTCCAAAGCCTAGCTATCTTTATATCTGATGCATGTGATTCCTATTTTACTCCGTCAAATCATTCCAAGTATTACCTTTAGGGGTGCCTTTGTAATTGTGGATGGAACAATAAGATCGTACCCTTCTAGTTCAGTGTCAGAAGAAAGTAACGGATTAGAAAAGGTGTTGTAAACTTTATTTTAGAATAAACTTTAGGCAACATAAGGAAATGTTGTATCTCATTAATCTTGCGGATCAAAGCATTAATATTTGTGTTTTTACGAAGAAAGCATTAAACTAATCCTATATTTCTGGTAGAATGTGAGAGTTGAGATTGTTCTTGGAGGCAGCTTGAGCTATATTTTACCTGCAACTTTAGTGGCAAGAGAATATGTTGCGGAGGGAAGCTATTGCCTTAGTTGTCTTTGTTTAGTTTATTTATCTCCATAAATTCCTATCAAAAAATATTTTATCTCAATAAATAAGCAAAAGATACGAATCGCTCTTGTTCTACAATGTATTAAATGTTGGTGTTTTATAAATTGAGTTTGGAAAGAGTAGGTTAATAGTTTTCTTGTCAAGTCTCTACTCTGACTTTCACACATCCCTCTAATTGCCGTTTAGGTCATGATTCCGTCACAAAGCACTCATTATGGTCATGATTCCATCACAAACACTCATTTTGAGTGTGATTTTGCTCAATATATTTGGTCGTAATGCAGGCATGTAATCACACTCGAATGGATTACTATTTATGGTTGCAAATTAAGAAACTTTTATCATCTAAAATTTCGAGCTCGATGCTCATGACTGAAAATTAGTAATCTTCCACTTTGTAGATGCAAGATCAAGTTATGAACCCTATTTCCATTTTCCTTCCTCTCTTTTTTTGGTTCTTTGGGCAGCATGTCTGAACCTTGTTTTCTTGTATGGTCAAATTCTATATGATTTGTGTGTTTTTGCCCTGGATAAAAAAACCAGACCAAGTTGATTAAAACTAGTAATTTCTGTTGTTGTCTTAAATACTCAATTTAATGATTTAATCTCAACCTTTGTGCAGATACGTAGCAGTTGGTAACGAGCCTTTCCTCACATCATACAACAACTCATTCATAAACACAACCTTCCCAGCACTTCAAAACATTCAAAACGCTATCAATGAAGCAGGGTACGGAGACTCCATAAAGGCAACCGTCCCCTTAAACGCCGATGTCTACGGTTCCCCAGAAAGCAATCCCGTCCCTTCTGCTGGAAGATTTAGGTCCGATATCAACGATCAAATGACCCAAATCGTCCAGTTTCTTGACCAAAACAAAGCCCCATTCACAGTCAACATATACCCTTTCTTGAGTCTATATGGAAATGACAATTTCCCCCTCGACTACGCTTTCTTTGATGGTGTACCAAATCCGATCGTTGATAATGGGATTCAATACACAAATGTTTTCGATGCAAATTTCGATACGTTGGCATCATCATTGAAAGCAGCTGGATTTGGTCAAATGCCCATTTTAGTTGGGGAAGTGGGCTGGCCCACAGACGGAGATAAAAACGCGAATGCATTACTTGCAACTAGATTCTATAACGGGCTTTTACCAAGACTAGCAGGAAACAGAGGGACCCCACTCCGTCCTGGAGCCATAGAAGTATACTTATTCGGGCTCATCGATGAGGATATTAAAAGCATAGCTCCGGGCAATTTCGAGCGACACTGGGGAATATTCAGGTACGACGGACAACCGAAATTCCCTATGGATCTTTCGGGTAAGGGTCAAAACACTTTTCTAGTACCCGCTCAAAATGTGCAGTATCAACCGACAAAATGGTGTCAATTTAATCCGAACGCGAAAAATTTGGAGAAGCTATCACAAAACATTGATTTCGCGTGCACGCATGCTGATTGCACTGCATTGGGATACGGGTCATCGTGTAATGGATTGGATGCGAATGGGAATGCTTCGTACGCGTTTAATGCTTATTACCAGATTACTAATCAAGGGGATATGAGCTGTAATTTTCAAGGTCTGGGAATGGTGACAACTCAGAATATATCTCAAGGGACTTGCAATTTCAGCATTCAGATTGTGGGTACATCCTCTGCTGCTTACTCTGTTTTTGCAGGATTATTCTCATTTGCAGTTCCTTTGCTTTTAGTTGTTTTACTTTTTTTATAGATCTTTTATGATTCTGTAGATACACCTCAGATGAACTACACTGGATTTTGGGTTTTGATTCTTGTTGACTTTTTCAGATTTTGGGATTTTTTTGGTTGGATTTTACCCAATATAGATTTTATCTTGAATAAAACTTGTTTGGGAGTTCATTTGTGTGTTTACCTTTAAATTCTCCATGATTACATGGTAAGTATATATTTCTCTACCTTCTCCTATCCATGGCCATGGAAAAGTTGAGATGAGATCACCTGTACCACTTCTATGTACCTACTACTGGTGATCCGACGGCTATTATCATTGATGATAAAATCTTAATGGCAACTTAATTAACTCATAATCGTTAGATCACTAGTGGTACACAAGTGTGGTACAGGTGATTTCGTCTCGGAAAAGTTGCAGAAGTCTGTTTTTGTGTTTTGTTATAGGGTGGAAACACAGGCTAAAGTGGATTTCAAACCTATGACGAGAGTTGTAGGTCCAACGCTCCAACGGTGTGAAAATCACACAACGTTTGTAAAACATTTGGTGCACAAATGTTCAACGTTCACTACCAAAATTAAATTTTTTTTTGTACAACAGAGAGCTAAGATGGGAGCTAATACATTTGATTTTTTATTTTTTACGTAAAGTAGTGAATGTTTTACATTGTGTAGAGAACCTTTTATAAAACGTTGTGTCGTTTTCATATCGTTGAAGCGTTGGACCTAATTCCGTTATAGCACTTCCAGACCTACGGTTGATTTCGAACTGCTACAACGAGAGTATTACTTCGGGATGGAGAAATTATTTCGAGAGGAGAAACAGTAGTAAAAGTAAGCATATTACTTCGGTGGAGAGATTATTTCAGAATCGGAACGAGTATTTCATTACTAATGCACAGTTGCACACCATGGCTAATGACCAGTAACCAGATGGCATTGATAAAACTGCATTCCTATTTCCATTCAATAAAATTTTATATCAATCACTACGTTTCAAAATAAATGTTATACTATAATCGTAGATCAAGTCAAACTTTGACACAAAATTTACAAAAAAAATGATTATCCTTGTTTTTTCTTTTTTTTTAAAAAAATGTTATTAATAGTATTCTTTGCAGAGCATGAGTAGTAAATTTTAAAATTTCACGAGGTTAACTAATTTTCATTAATTTTCTTTCAACGTTGTGACCACCGAAATAAATAAAAAAAAAAGAGACTATTTTTTTGAGACGGAGTAAGTAAATATTTTTGGTGCAAATTTATATTATTACAAACCAAATACAAGTAAAATACGTTTCTTACAAAAATTGTCAAGTCAATGACAATCATTATTATTATTCTGTGATGAAGGATTGATTACTTACATTTTGTTTACAAAAATGTTTAAACTTAAATTTAGTCTAAATTAAAGCATAAGAAATATAGCTAGCGGTTTTTAGTTTTGACGGCCGCAACCAACGTAATATATATCACAAATTTTTTTATACATAGAAACATTTTTAACCTAGTACTTCAAATTTAAGTCATGAGACAAATGTCCAAAACTTAAGGAGTTATAAATGCAAGAAAATAGGGAAATTTGAGTGATTGATCACCACTATATATCTCTTATTCCTCTCAACCGAGTAGCTCCGATCGATTTTTTCTCCCCCAAAGGCCTTTCTTCCTTAATAAAGACCACCCTTTCCTTCAAACATTTGGAGATCAAACTTGTCTCACTTGTTTTCGATTCGTCAAGTCGGTGTTGGTGTCGGTGTTGGTGTTGGTGCTATTAACAAGATAAAAGTTATAAGTTAAATAGATCAGTTGTAAGTGAAGAAAATGTTACAATTGGTGGTTTTAGGGTTAACATTGTTGAGCCTGAGTTGTACTTATGTGGAAGGACTTGGTGTGAATTGGGGTAGCATTTCTTCGCACAAGCTTCCTCCGAAGACGGTGGTGCAATTGATGAAAGACAATGGAATTAAGAAGGTGAAGCTTTTTGACGCCGACGAGGGCTCCTTGAAGGCGTTAGCCGGCAGTGGACTCGAAGTCATGATAGGTTGCACCAATCTGGAGCTACAAGACATGGCCGATCCCGCCAAGGCCAAGACTTGGGTACAAAACAATGTTGTCAAGTATGTATCCAAAAATGGTGGTCTCGATGGAGTTAATATTACGTAAGTAGTAATGTTCTCGATCTCTATTATAAAGTTTTTGATCTGATGAGGTAAATCACAACCATTAAATCAAAAGTTGGTTTTATATATGCATTCTTAATATAGAACGTTAATGCATGCATGCATGCAGATATGTGGCAGTTGGCAATGAGCCATTTCTAAGGGACTACAAGGATAGATTTGTCAATTCAACTCTCCCCGCCCTGAAAGGAGTCCAACAAGCTCTCGATGACGCCGGAGTTGGAAATTACATTAAGACCACGGTCCCACTTAACGGCGATGTCTACTACTCGCCGTGGTACAATCCGAACCCATCGGGTGGTCTCTTCCGACCGGACATTTCAGATGCCGTGACCGACATCGTAAAGTTTTTGGACAAGAACAACGCCCCCTTCATTGTCAACATTTATCCCTTCCTAAGCCTCTACATGTCCCATGGTGCTTTCCCACTCGAGTATGCTTTCTTCGACGGAGGCAACTCAATCCAAGATGGAAAGATCAAATACGACAACGTCTTTGATGCCAATTATGACACGTGTATCTCCGCCCTCAGAGCCGCCGGCTTCAACAACACAAAGGTTGTAGTTGGAGAAATTGGATGGCCCACAGATGGAAATGCATGGGCCAATGTTAGCCTCGCTTCGAGATTTTACAATGGGCTTTTACCTAGACTCGGGTCCAATAAAGGAACCCCTCTTGTTCCGGGCTACCTTGAAGTGTACCTATTTGGGCTTCTTGATGAAGATGCGAAAAGTACCCTTCCAGGAGATTTTGAGAGGTCATGGGGAATATTTAGGTACGACGGACAACCCAAATTTGAAATGGACTTGGCGGGAAAAGAAAAGAACCATACCCTTGTAGGGGCTAAAAATGTTAAATACCAACCCTCAAATTGGTGTGTGTTCAAGCCCAAGGGGTCCACCAACAAGACAAAGGTCGATGCGAATGTCAAATTTGCGTGTGACCGTGCGGATTGTACCCCGCTTGCTGACGGTGGATCCTGCAGCGGATTGAACGACCATGACAGAGTTTCGTACGCATTCAATTCGTACTTCCAAGTGGCCAATCAGAGTAAAGGTAGCTGCGATTTTGAAGGAATGGCCACAGTGGTGACTAAGGATCCGTCACAAGGCAGATGCAACTTCACAATCCAAATAGTGGCGGACGCTGGTGATTCACTTGCACCGGCGCCCGCCCCAACTGGTGGTAAGAATCATGGATCGGGTTCGGGAAATGGGCCATCATCATGGTCAGCTCCTCGTGAAGCTCACTCAGCACCCTTGGCTTTTGCAGCTTCAGTTTTGGTGGGGTTTTGGTTCCTCTGGCAATAGGTATAGGTAGGCTTGTTTAATTTGTTGTTTTCTCTATATGCACCTTTCAAAGTGCTTGGCTTGTTTTTTTTTTTTTTTTTTTTTTTAAATAATGACTTTTTTGGTGAATCATTTTGTTGGATTATGATTTGGGCCGGGACAGGTCGATCCATGTAACCATATTTGGGAATAAGTTACTGGATAAATAAATGTTTATGATTTCCCTCTCTCAAATGACCAAATTGTTTCTAATTTCTTCAAGTAATGTTTATAATATAAATTTAAAATTAAAATGTTTATAAATCAGATGGACTAACAACCACTAAAATGGGGGATGATAAAATTCGTTACAATAATTTTCTGCATAAATTTATATCTCCTTTTTTTTTTTTTCTTCTGAAATGTCTTTTATTTTTAAGTATGGTATTACTTTTATTTTTTAATGATTACTTATCGCATGATGGAGAGAATTATATGAAATATGTGAATAATTATTATTGCAATTACGTTTAAAGAGTTTCACAAGATCAATATATTTTTAAGGAAACAAATTTTTATAAGACCAACTCATGATCTTTATCGTAGTAGGTAAGAGAAGAAATCATCTGTACCACACTTTGTGTACCACTTGTGTACCACAAGTGATCCAATGATTATAAGTCATTAAGACTTAAATAATTATAATATCAATAGTGATTCATAGCCGTCAGATCACTTGTGGTACCCAAGTGGTACACAAAATGTGATACAGAGGATTTCATCTCAGTAGGTAATAACTGAGCGCAATATTTACACTAATATAAATAACATATATAAGAGCCCCTCAAAATGTTGATAAAGTATTGAACATACAAAAATACAGTAGAAACTCTTTAAATTAATACTCGATAAATTAATAAACTCTCTAAGATAATAAATTTGTCTGGTCCCAACTTGGGTCAGTTGTAAAAATTACAAAAATCGATAAAATAAGAAGATAATAATTTTTCGAGAGACCCCTTTAGAATTTGAGAAAAAAATTGATACAGTGTCACTATAAAAGAGTTTTTAGCCATTTTGACCTGCGTACTATTTGGGCGTAGTCAATGTGACATGCGTACTTCATAAACAGCAAATGTGACCTGCGTACTTTAGTTTCGTTTTCAATTTGACCTATTTTTCTAACGCCAGTTAAAATTTAACGAAAAAGTCAATGAAAGTTAACGTACAAGTTAGTTTGAAGTTGATTTTCCTTTTAAGGGCTTCATTGAAAATTCCATAAGTAAAAGGGTTGTGAACCAAAAATTTGAAACATTAAAATTTAAAGCTTAAAATAAATATATATTTTTATAATTTTAATTATTTTTGAACGTGTCTTAAAATAAAAAATAATTGGATTTAAAAAATATTTAATAAATAACCAATGTATCTAAAATAATCAAAACTGTTAATAAATGAACAATTTAACATTGCATATCATTTATTTTTCCAAAAATTCAAAAACTAGGTTTCAACAAAAAAAATTAATTAGGCAAGCTATGGCGGTGACAGTAGCACCCATAGCATACCAAGCCAACACATCCGCCGCCATACCGACTGGCTAAACAAAGGCGAAAATGCATGTCAGATGATCTCCGCCACCTTAGTCGGCCTCCAAAGTGTTCCCGGCCTAGTTATCCTCTACGGCAACATAGTCAAGAAGAAATGGGCCGTCAACTCTGCCTTCACGGGCCTTTACGCATTCACCGTTGTCGTCCTATGTTGGGTCACTTGGCATACAAAATGTCGTTCGGCGAAAAACTCTTTCCCTTTT
The DNA here is from genome assembly GCA_026119855.1 of Campanula takesimana. Taxonomy (NCBI): domain Eukaryota; kingdom Viridiplantae; phylum Streptophyta; class Magnoliopsida; order Asterales; family Campanulaceae; genus Campanula; species Campanula takesimana. Next base: position 919,256 of record JAOWBW010000333.1, read on the forward strand.
GGGGAAAAGCCGGCCCGACGTTAGGTCAGAAACCCCTGATCAATCAGGCCGCTCTTCCGGCCACCACACATTACCACAGCGGCGACAATCTGGAGACGGCGGTGATTGAGCCGTACTACCCGATGGCGTCAATGGTATGGTTTTAGTGCGTTTTCGCGGCGATTACGCTGATTTTGCTTGCCGGATCTTTGCTGGGGGGATAAATATTAAGGCATGGATGATGTTTGTGCCGCTGTGGATGATATATATTTAAAGCATAAATAAAATATTTTACCCATTAAGGGTTAATAATTTATTATTATCATTTCATATTATTAAAAAATGTTTTTTTCTCATAAAAAAATATTTATTTTAAGCTTTAAATATTAATGTTTCAATTTATTTTATTCACAACAACCCTTTTATTTATGAAATTTTCAATAAACACCTTAAAATGAAAATCAACTTTAAACTAACTAGTACGTTAACCCTTTTATTTATGTTTCAATTTATTTTATTCACAACAACCCTTTTATTTATGAAATTTTCAATAAACACCTTAAAATGAAAATCAACTTTAAACTAACTAGTACGTTAACTTTCATTGACTGTGTCGTTAAATTTTAACTGGCGTTAGAAAAATAGATCAAATTGAAAACAGAACTAAAGTATGCAGGTCACATTTGCTGTTTATAAAGTACGCAGGTCACATTGACTACGCCCAAATAGTACGCAGGTCAAAATGGCTAAAAACTCCACTATAAAACCTACTTTTGCAGAGTCCAATCATAAGTTGACACATCTGCAGAAGGACTCTAAGTACACAATGTGTTTCTATGCTTGCAAGTACCGTAACACAGCCATGAAATCTGTAAATTCCCACCAAGCAACAACGAAACCCAGTTCAATCCGTTCTTCCATTTTCAAGCAAATTCGTGGCCGAAGATGCCAACCACTCCACCTGAGTCCAAATATTTCCGACCACCATCCGCAGCCGCACCACCGTCCACCTTCCGTGGAATCTATTCTCATAACTGTTTCAAGCGCCGCTTCCTCAAAATATTCTCCTCTCGTCCTCTACATCGCCGCTAATTTCTTCCTCCTTAATCCCATCTCCACATTGTACATATTATTAGGGATGGCAACAGGTCGGGTTCGGGGCGGGTTTGCCTTTACCCGAGCCCGATCCGTGGGAATTGACCCTTCACCCGAACCCACCCCACCCCACCCCGAGCATTGGTAAATCCGTGCCCGCCCCGCCCTTCCTTTCATTCCCCTTTTCCAAATTTAAGCCCAAATAAAAGTACCCATTTGGTCATTTTAAGAAACAGTTGACGTGCAATCAAGAAACGGAAATCAGGCATTCAACAATTGCATATTGATTTGTGTCTGGAATTTACTTATCATTGCAATAGATCAAAGACAAAGATAGATTACAGCAAGCATGAAACCCTAAGAAATGGGGAGAACAAAGAAACGGCGCAGAGAGAGAGAGAGAGAGAGAGAGACTACAGCAGCATGCATTATTCAGATTGAAGAAGAAGACTAACCTTGAATTCCCAGGTTGAGATCACCGACGACAGAGAAGGAAACGACGTCGACGTTGGGCTCTCGAGTCTCGACACTCGACACTGCGCAGCCCGCACTAATTTTGTTTTACAAATGAAACCCTAAAATTTCTTTATATACTTGGAGTGAATTGTAAAAGGGTAATATTAGAAGGTCCTATATCAAATTAAAAACATATTACTCATACTCGGGGTGGGGAGGGGCCGGGCGGGTCAGACTGTAATACCGAGACCGACCTGAACCCGTGCGGGTTTTAAAAAATGTGACCCTAACCCTACTTTTTTGTGGTGATCACCCTCGGGTTCGGATCGGGTTCGGGCGAATAGCCATCCCTACATATTATTGACTGATTAATGGTTCAACAATGGCAATTCGGTCTGCTTATGCATCATCGCATCGGCCACTACTTTAGGACAAACAGACGGATCGATGACACCGTCCGAATCACCTGGAGTAGCATATGCGATTTGGGCAGATCACTGGGCAGCATCCATAGGTAATTAGCAAAGATTAAAATATGATTTTTATGGAAGTGGGTCTGTGTGTAGAGTAATTAGGGGAAATAAGAGGAAAGAGAAAGTGAACCGTGTGAGGAACGGGGTGAAGGGTAAGTTGTTACAATGCATGCTAGTCTAGGAGAATAATGTGAGTTCATGAATTTTGGTTGAATTGGCATGTAACAATTGGGCTCTGCAAATGATTAGTTTTACGGTGTTACTGTATAAAACATTTTCTCTTATAATTTTAGGTACCATGAAAATCATAAATAAATAATTCTTAGAATTTGAAAAAATATTTATTATAATGTAGTGAAATAATGACTTTATAGTTGTTTATTTTCTTTTAAAGTTCAAATCTAGTTGGAGTTCATCTCTAATTTTTCTTAATCAATCAAATAGTTCCGGTTTTGTGTTTTTCGAATTGTATCAATATAATGAATTAAGTTTATACGCAAATATAAAATTCATTGAATCGGGTAAAAACTCTTTAATTACTAATTATTAATTTATCGATAGATTAATAACTCTATAAGTTAATAAATTGGACAAACTACCTAAATAGTCCCTTTACTATTATAACCTTTTATGGAATTAGTCCATGTACCCAAATTTAACAATAAATCATCCCTGTACCAGTCAAATTAAATGCGATTGGTCCCTCCATCCAGTTTCGTTAAATTATGCTGTTAAATCATAAAAACATGCAACACAAGTGATATTTAAGTGGGGTAAAATAGACATCACACTAAAAAAAGTACATGGACTGCTTGAGTAAAGCTAATGTTTAGGCGCCAAGTCAATTGTTGTGTTTATATGTAACATGATTATATTCTATTAACTAAACTAAATTTAACACTAAAATAGAGGCATGTTGTCAAGAGTTAGAGCAACCATAGTGATTTTAGACTAATAGTAATGTGGACAAAGAATTTTGAGTTGTGAAAATTACTAGATAAGTCTATGCGTTTTTCATCGTGTGGGTTTGTGTACCACTCACATGAAGAAAAAAATAACGTTTTTCGTTATGAATTGCAAATCCTTTGAATTTTTCTTATAGTTTGACTCACCAATGGGTCATGTCGGTAAGTTAAATCATCCAAAATTTCCATATGGATGATGTGAATGATGTATCACATTGGGGGTGACCATGGTTGCCTTAGCTTCTGTCAATAAACATATATTCTTATGTTAAATTTACTTTTAGTTAACAGAAATAAATTATATTAAATATTACAAGAAGGGACATATAAACTTAAAGCAATTAACATTAACATTGTTTGAAGCTTAAAAATTAATTTTATCAGAGTTGTCCCTCTACTTTCTTATAACCATTTCACCCATGTCAAAAATTATTTTAGTTGCATGTGATATAATTTAACATCATAATTATAACGAAATTGAATGGAGGGACCAATTGAATTTAATTTGTGTGGTACAGGGATGATTTATTTAAAAATTTGGGTATATGGACCAATCTCATAAAAAGTGAATAGTATGGGGACTTTTTAGGTTGTTTGTTCTATTTAAAATAAAGTAAAGTGAAGAAACACTATTCACTTTTATTTTGAAACAATATTTTCAAAGTGCACTTTCATCCTGACAAATTTAACAATTACATGTTGTGTATTGTATAGATTCAAATAAATAATTTACTATTATTCTAAAAAAAATTAATTACTATAAGGATAATGTTTTGAGACTACCCAAACTAAAAGTAAGAGTAATATATTAAAATTTAAACAAAACACATAAAACATCAATTTAAACACATATAAAATAAATTTAAAACATACAAATATTTATAGCAACATAAATTAGCAACTTATTTGAAATTTTATCACTTCAAACAAGAGAGAGAGAGTTCAATATAAAAATAAAATAAACTTTGTGTAATCTTTGTGAATTTGGGAGTTAGAATGTTGAGGTTAAGGAAAAGATATTAAAAGTATTATTTTTGAATATATATATATTAATGATATATATATGAAATAATATATATATATATATATATATATATATATATATATATATATATATATATATATATATATATAATTTACTTGAAAATTTTCCATAATAAATATTAAATATTTATTTCGTAATATTAAAAATAATAAAATTTAAAAACTCGTGCATAACACGTTCATCGCACGTGTATTAATCTAGTATATTATATGTACATATATATACATATATATATATACACACACACATAAACATATATACATACATACTTATATATACGTATACATACATACTTAAAAATGTTTATCTTTATTGGGATGATGTAATAATGTTTTTAGAATCGTTGTTGATTCTGTTGTGCCGCAACTTGTTTGCACAATGTTGTCACCAATGCATTGGAGACAAATCTCATAAAAATGAAAGGAATTCTGGTGAGAATATCGAGGGAACATATAGCTAAAGCTAAGCCATGATCCAATTATCCTTTTGGAGTGGCTGAAGAATGTTGGAATGACAACAGAGAGTAATTATAACTCAAAAACCTATAAAGAGGGGTATGTGATTTTATGATTTATTTCTATATATATATATATATATATATATATATATATATATATATATATATATATATATATATATATATATATATATATATATATCTTTTGTTTAATAATACTTTTTTATTTATTCTATATTTTGTGATGAAGGAGGGGTCCCGTTATCGAATTAAAGGCTATAGGTTTTTAAATGTGTATGATCCAGACAGTGTGATGAGATTATGTCTAATGGATATATTTTGTTAGTTTTGCTCATACATCAAGATTTCTTTGAACTCAAAGTTGTCACATTTACAAGGGGAAAAGGAAAAGGTTAGGGATTGTGGCAGCATCATCCGTGCGTCTTACAATGGAAAAAGGGCTAGGAAGAACTTATGCGAAAAAGAGACTTATCGTTTCAACATTTGCAATTGATCTGTAAACTGGTATGCTCTTTTCTACAAGTTTAGATGATAACATTCTAACACTACACCATTTATAACAATGTCGATTGCAAATTCAACCTCAGTGTCTTTCTGTTAATTCTTTTTTCTTAAATATTCGTGTTCATCGTTTATGGAAGCCTATTTTTTGATTTCACAATTACCATAGGCATTTAGTCACACATATACACACTTCCTCTTCACTATAAGGCCATTACCATACTCACAGAGAGAGAGAGAGAGAGAGAAATGGCAGCAATAAACATTGAAACATCACCAAACCAAAAAGATGAAGACTACATAAACATGGAAGTAAGCTCATCATCATCTTCTTCTTCTTCTTCTTCTTCTTCTTCTTCTTCTTCTTCTTCTTCTTCTTCTTCTTCTTCTTCTTCTTCCACATTCTTTTCCCTCTCCTCCCCAACCTCACCACTTCAATCCAGAGAATTTGAATTCCAAATGTCATCCTCCATCTCCCAACAAAAAGAAACCACCTGTTGGGTATGCTTATTATAAACCACTCCTATTACCTAGATTTGATTGATCCCATAACCTAATTTTATCTTTTTGTGGACTTTAGGATATATTGTAAAGAAGTGTTAAACTTCATTTTTAGAATAGTCCACTTTGATAGTATAGGCTTGAGTTTGATAGGCTTAAATTTTCTAAGTCTGGAATTTTAGTGGTCAAGACCTTGACCGTGAATTCACTTGACCGTGGTAGACCACCTGACCGTGGAAGACCACTTGACCGTGAATCACTTGACCGGAAGTCAGTGACCGTGAGCTTTGTGGCATATCTTAACAGGTCACATCTGACCCCTCGACCGCAAGCCACTCGACCGTGAGGCCTTGACCGCAAATGATGAAGTTGTCCAAGAACCCAAGTTTGTTAAAACTTAACCATGGTCAAACTATGGTTAGTTTAGAACGTTGCAGAACTTGGATCCCAAGTAATTCAAATTTGAATTCATCTAAGTGGGACCACCTCTTATCTGTAAAAAGGACAAACTCAGATTGAGCTCCAATCAGAATTCAACAGCTCATTGTCCTTCAACTTGGAGCCCAAGTAAATCCAACAGCTATTTTCTCATTCAAGGCTATAAATAGCCCTTAAGTTCTTCATTGAACTGTGCTAAGATTCTAAGAGAGAAATTGCTGTTAAAATACTTGGTGATTGAAGATCATACTCAAGATTTCCAGAATCCTTTGAATCTTCAAAGAACTCACCTTCAAACCTTCAAAGATCTCCAGCAACATACAAGTCATCTCAAGCCTTGTAACACTTAAGATTCATTAGGCTCTACAATCACTTAGATTTTAAAGAGCTTCAGATTCTTACACACACACTCACCCCAATTGATCAATCACTTAGATTGAATCAAAAGGGATACACTGGTCTAAGTCTAGGATTTGTTCTTCATAGAAAGTAGGTGTTGATTCAATACTTCATCTCTGTAATCTGTACACTCAAGAATCAATATATACCTCCATTCAAAATCCAAGACTGACCATCTTGGTAAAGGACGTAGATCTTTTAACAGATCGAACCTTTCCAAATACTTGTGTCATTTTACTTTCTGCAAATTTATTTTCAAGTATTGTTCATCTTGTTTTTCATTGTTCATATTAATTTTGTTTGTCGTTTAGTGTTTGATCCTTCAGATATTCAAACATATTGTGAATTGTGTTTGTTTGTTCTCCACATTGCCTAAGTTAAAATCTGACTAACTTATCTTTTGCCAAAAACTTCTAAGACAACAACTTTCAATCTCTCAACCATCTGACCGGAAATCTCTGACCGCACATCCTTGACCGCATCTTTCTTGACCGGAACTACCTGACCGTGAGAAAGAATTCACTTAGAGATTTTCATCAAAACAACCTTACCTTATTTCTATCGAAAACTTCCGCTGTGCATATTACATCTTGACCGCACGGTTTATTACTTGACCGCAAAACTCAAGATTGTAAGCACTTGGTTGAATTTTGAAAAAGGGTTGAATTTTGAAAAAGAGTTGAAATTTTAAGTAGGCTATTCACCCCCCCTCTAGCCTTCTTTCATACCCTTGTTGTGTCTTTGGGACCAACACCACCCATCCCCCGCCGACGAACTCTTCTACAAAGGCAAACTGGTGTGGTGGAATTCATACTATTTTATCTCCGATGTTTCCGGACTTTTAGCTTTTATTTTGATGTATTTTAGTCTAGGTTTGATGTATTTTAAGTTACTATGTAATTGTAGGCTTTGTTGAAAATCATGGGGTTGGGTATTTTCGGATTTTTTGTAATGTATTTTCAAGAGGCTATAAGTGCTCGAGCATCAACAAAAGCCATCGTTCAAAGTCAAAGTCAACCGAGGGTCAATCTGCAATAAACAGAAGTTTAGGGAACAAACTGTAAAAAGCTAAAAGCTGAGGATTGTTCTGGAATTTAAGGAATCTGGAGGGCCAAACTGGAATTAGTTGAAACACCAAGGACTTTAATGGAAAGTTGGAAATCTGAATTGTGAGGGGAGAACGGATTTCACGGGAGAATTCTTTTCACACGTCTCTCTCTCCTCTTTTGGGCTGCCTTTTAGGAGTTGGTCAAAGTTTATTTTTGTTGACTATAAAAAGTCAAAATGAAATTATCTTTCTGAGAGAGAGGAAGTATATATAAAGCTTACCTAATACTCCCTCTGTCCCGGAAAGATAGTCTCATTTTGACTTTTTATATCAACAAAAATAAACTTTGACCAAACATTAGTGTTAATTTAATGATCACAATAAAATTCTAATAATTGTTATTGATAAATCACTTAATGATTTATCAATTACAAATATTAGAAGGGTTAATTGTAATTTGGTTCCTGACTTTGTCAAAAATTTGCAATGTTGATGCTATCTTTTCAATTTCGCCAATTGGTATACTCACTTTTTCATTTTGTTGCAATCCAATTACAAAAGTAACTAAATGTTAGTTTTTTAACATATTTTATGTCATGTGACTAGCACATGAGGTTTTAAGGGACATTTTAATATATTTTTGGAGCTACACATATCTGATTGATATGATTCTTTTTTTAAATTGAAACTAATATTTAAATTTACAACATATGTTTTTTTTGGCAATTTTTCGGGTGATTGGATTAATTTATAATAAATCTTAATTTTAAATTTTAAAAAAATGGAAAACAAGTGAAATAATATCTAAAAAATATGTTTGCCCCAAATATGTTTCATATGTATTAAATGTTATATGTAGATTATTAGTTCATAAAAATATTTAATAGAAAAAAAGGGAGAGGAAGAAAATGATGAATCGGGGGAAGAGGGTATGTGGAAGGGGTGATGCGGGCACATGGCATAGGGGTAGAGGAGAGCAAACGTTAGGAAAGAAGGTATATCATGGTGGAAAGTAGTAATTTTTTTCATATTATTTTTTCCATGTCCTTTATTTTTTAATATTTTCATTTATTTAAATTACATATTATTATAATATAATTAGTTCAACAAAAATATTTGTCAAAAAATATATGTTGTAGATTTAAATATTAGCTTCTGTTTAAAAAATAATAATCATACCAATCGGATGTGTGTAGCTTCACAAACATCTTAAATCGTCATGTGTTAGTCATATGACATAAAATCTGTTTAAAAACTAACACCAAGTTACTTTTGTAGTCAGATTGCAACAAAATGACAAAGTGAGTATACCAATTGGCGAAATTGAAAACACAACATCAATATTGCAAATTTTTGAAAAAGTCAGGAACCAAATTGCAATTAACCCACATTTGAATTTCACTAGAATCATTAGATCGTTACCAATGGTTGGTCAAAGTTCATTTTTGTTGACCATAAAAAGTCAAAATGAGACTATCTTTCTGGGGCAGATGGAGTATTTGAAAACTACAAGATTCAAAACTCATGACCTATGAAATTTAATTAATATATGTGAAGCTTACCTAAGAAAATATTTGAAAACTATAAGACTCAAAACTCATGACCTATGAAATGTAATTATGTAATTAATATATGTAAAAAGCTCATGTATTCCTACAAGTATGGTACCAGCAAATGTAGTAGATTTATTATTTTTATTTTGTTAGTACCATACCAATATTTACATACTTCACAATAATCAATAATTTTAAAAATAATGGTCATCTTTTAAAATAATTGATAATGTTAAAATAATTTTATATTATAATTCGTTTGACTTTTTATATTATAATAAAGTGAAAGTTATATTTTTTTACATCTTTATTTAATAAAAAACATCATTAGTTAAAGCAATCTATATTACAATAGAAGGGGAGAATAACCGTTTTACAAAGAGCGGCTGTGATTGAATCTTCCAAAATTGATCCGACGACCAGAGTTAAACATAAACTACCCACGTTCTCTATTCTTATCCCACTTCCACTGCAGTTACGCAAACCTCCGTTCCACAACACTTACCGGGGACAGACACATATATCTATATTACAATAGAAGGGGAGAATAACTGTTTTACAAAGAGCGGCTGTGATTGAATCTTCCAAAATTGATTCGACGGCCAAAGTTAAACATAAACTACTCACGTTCTCTATTCTTATCCCACTTCCACTGCAGTTACGCAAACCTCCATTCCACAACACTTACCGGGGACAGACACATATAAAACACACATACAAAAAAGACGAAAACTTATATGCGACCGTCTCACGCCGTGAGACGGGCGCCACCCCCTCTCTTTTTCTCAAAAGCCAGCTGTTGTAAAAAAAAAAAAAAAACCTTCAAAAATTTTAAAATGCTATATCTTGAGATTTTGAAGTCAAAAAAATATTTAAAAATACCGTTATGTTCGTCTCAGGTCATGATATGGTTTGATTTAAAAAAAAAAAATGCTTTTTAACACAAAAATAATTAAATTGGGTTGTTCGTCTCCTTAGATGTAACACTTTCTTATGAATAAAGTAACAGTTTAGTCTTAAAAAAGTAACACTTTATTTGTAAGATGTAATAGCAGTTTCGCAAAATAATATAAATAGTTTTTGTGGTTAGAAAAAATAACAATTGAATGTAACACAGTGCATATATGATTGTAATATGTTATATAGATGAATATAACAGTTTTATAGGTTAAATGTTACATTTTTTTTTTAAAAAAAAGAGTAAAAAATAATGTATATAATCGTTTTTGCATTTCAATTGAATGTAAAAAACCCTAGAAAAGTGTTACAATTGAGAAAAAAAGGTTACATTCATTTATTATAAAATGTTACATTAGTTTAGTTATCAATCTTATGTTATCTTTAATTTAATTCAGAAAAATTGTTGTAAATTTTTGAAAGAAAAAAAAGTGTTACATATGAGAAAAAAGTGTTACATTTTGTTATAACAAGTATTACTTTAGTTGGGAGGAAAAGGGGTGGGGAAAAAATCGGCAGGAAAAAAAAAAAAAGGGTCGGCGCCTGTGAGCCGTCACACAGGAGACCGCCTCTACAAAAAATACATAGTTAGAGAGTGTTCTAAGAGAGATTAAGAATGCAGTTAACTGCCCATAATCTTTCCCACTCTGTTATGCCCTCTTCACCACAACAACAACATTGAGCCTCTGCCTCCGCATATTCTTCTCCTGCCATGTTTTGTTTCTATTTGGTGAAAGAAGCTAGGATCACATTTAGTTAATGTAATGTGATTATCATTTTCGGGTAATTTAATTGTATTTATTATTATTTGTTTGTTTTCTTCTAAATTATTTTGTTTCAGTTTTTTTTTTTTTGGTTAATTGCAATTTAGACCCTGAAGTACCATACCACCCTTCTAAGCGAACCCTGATATGTTTTCGTTGTCAAATCAGGTCTTGATGATTTAAAAACTCGCCAAATAAGGCCTGTTTGACGGAAACTGTCAAAAATCGTTGTTAAGTGATCACGTGCGATTCCCGTGACCAATTTTTGAGGGGTTAATTGCAATTTAGACCCTGAAGTATGTTACCACCCTTCCAATCGAGTCCTGGCTGTCTTTTTCGCCAGATCAGACTTTGGGGTAATTCATTTTCGCCAGTTAGAGTCTTTTTGACTGAATTTGTTAAAAACTCAGTTAAAAAGCATGTGCCATGCACGTGACTAACGGAATTGGGTAGTTTGAAGTTGATATTTCATTTAGGATGGGACAGAGGGAGTAATGCTATTATTCCTTAATCCCCGTGTCGGGAGAGAAATTCTTAATTCGGATGGGACGGAGGGAGTAATGCTTATACGTACCGGTCTATCAAACGAGCCAAAAAAAAAGAAGTTAATAGCCAAATAAAAATTATTTTGAGAAGGAGAGAGTAATTAAGAAGTAATAAAAAGGAAAATAAAATAGTTAATTTTACATTTTGTCTTGAAAGAAAATGATTATTTATATAAGATAAAATATATAAATAGTGAATGCTCGAATTTTTTTTTTATTGGTTTAACAAAATCAATAAATAGTTTTTTAAAACAAAAAATTCAAAATTTGGTAAATTTAAAAAAATTGATGAAAGTAATGATAATAAAATTATATTGTATGGTTTTATTTAATATTTTGATAATTGTTTTTTGCCAAATAAAAAAATTTGATAATTGTTTTGATTTCAGCCCTGTTAAGTTTGGAATTTTCATTAAGCCCCTTAAATGAAATATCAACTTCAAACTAGCAAATTCCGTTAGTCACGTGCATGACACATGCTTTTTAACTGAGTTTTTAACATATTCCGTCAAAAAGGTCCTAACTGGCGAAAATGAATTACCCTAAGGTCTGATCTGTTGAAAAAGACAGTCAGGGCTCGATTGGAAGGGTGGTAACATACTTCAGGGTCTAAATTGCAATTAACCCCTCAAAAATTGGTCACGGGAATCGCACGTGATCACTTAACAGCGATTTTTGACAGTTTCCGTCAAAAAGGCCTTATTTGGCGAGTTTTTAAATCATCAAAACCTGATTTGATAAAAAAAAACATATCAGGGTTCGCTTGAAAGGGTGGTATGGTACTTCAGGGTCTAAATTGCAATTAACCATTTTTTTTTTGAAGATTATTTTGTAGAGAAGAATCTTAAGGAGAAGATGAAGAGGCATGTAGAGATTGTGAAACCAAGGGGAAAATGGTGGTAGTGGCAACAAGGCTAAAAGTGCAATAATGGCGGTGGCTTTCTCCTCTACACCCTTCTTCCCCTTGCTGCAGGGGGAATGGCGGCGGAGGAGGCAAATGGTGGAAAGGCAGTACAAACCTTCCCGTTTGTTTTTTAATTATAAACTTAATCCTTTTTTTTTTTTTTTGAAGGTATAATAATACTCTACTTTGCTAATTCGTACAATTCATCGAATACTTTTGTATTTATCGTGCATGTCGTCGTGATTTGATTCATGTAAATAAAAAGATGAATTTTTGTTTGAAAATTTTGTTCCAATTTTTGTATCTTTTGATCTCGAGCAAACATTCTTTTTCTTTCCCTCTTCACGGGTAGAAACTAAGGCCATACGCACGTCTCAAGTATGCTTTCTCTAAATTTGTACTGTCACTGCATTTCCATACTTTCACAGTTTCATAATGTCACTGTTTCATACTGTCATCGTGCCATCGGCACGGGTACGACTAGTAGTGGTTATACATTAATACGTTAAATATATTAATACAAATAGCAAATACAGTATTAGAAATTAATAGGCACCATAAATCTGATACGGATACCTTGTGGCTAATGGTCAATCAAATTTTATTTTTGATCTCTATGTAATAAGACAAATTCTCCCGTGAGACCGTCTTACGGCTGTGAGACGGATCCTCCATGGGTCAAAACCCGGCGATCCATGGATGCTCCAGCGCCCCACCCGCCCAGCAAGCCCTTCCTCCACTCAGCACGCGACACGTGTCACACACTTTTAAAAAAACCTCCCATATTTTTAAAATGCTATATCTTGAGATTTTGAAGTCAAAAAATATATTTAAAAATACTGTTGTGTAGGTCATGATATATTTTGATTTTTTTTTAAAAAAAAACATAATTTTTAACACACAAAAAAAATTGGGCTGCTCGTCTCCTGAGAAGTAACACATTCTTATGAAGAAACTAACAGTTTGGTCTTAAAAAAGTAACACTTTATTGTATGCTATAACAGCAGTTTTGCAAAATAATATAAATAGTTTTTGTGGTTAGGAAAAGTAATAATTGAATGTAACACAGTGCATATATGATTGTAACATGTTATATAGATGAATGAACAGTTTATAGGTTAAATGTTACATTTTTTTTTAAAAAAAGTAAAAAATCATGTATATAATCGGTTTTGCATTTCAATTTTAATGTAAACCCCTAGAAAAGTGTTACAATTGAGAAAAAAAAAGGTTACATTCATTATTATAAAATGTTAAATTAGTTTTAGGTGTTAATCTTATGTTATCTTTCATTTATTTCAGCAAAATTGTGGTAAATTTATGAAGAGAAAAAAGTGTTACATATGAGAAAAAAGTGTTACATTTCCTTTATAAAAAGTGTTACTTTTGTTGGCAGAAAGAAATGGCTGGAAAAAAAACGAAAAAAAAAAATTAGAATTTGGCGGGAACGGTCGCACGCCATGCGACCGTCGCACCCTAGTCCACCCCATGTAATAAATACCAATATTGTTAAAGTTCCTCCAAAGTAAGTCTACTAAACAGATATATTAAAAAAAAAAAAAAACACATTATCTGTTTGTATTACAATGAATGTCTTTTTCTCAATTGAAAAAATATATATTAGAAAATTCATTTTATTTCTAAATTTTACTATTTTAGTAACAAAGGTGTATGAATTTTTTTGCTATTTGTTTTTAAAATTTCAAATTTTGCAATATAGTATAATGATAGAGAAATGTTTTGATAAAAAACATTTAAAGATAAGTCTTTTTCGGAAAAAAAAAATGATCCTCCTGTTCCAGAGTAAATGTCCTCATTTCTTTTTTAATCTGCCTTAGAGTAAGTGGTCTTTTTTTTTAAATGACAAATAATCTTTACTATTCCCTTCACTCATTTTCTTTTTTCTACTTTACTGTTATACACAAAACACTAATCAACTTACTATTCCCTACCCCACATTCTCTCTTTTACCTTAATTTTCATATTTACGACACATACATCACTTACGCTATTTTTTAATGTCTGTACATATAGAAGGGTAAACACTTATATACTCCTTATGTCCCAGCACAAGTAGGATTAGAGGAGTGGGTACAATAATTAAAAGAAAAATAATGTGTGTGTGGTAGAAAATGAAGGGGAGAATGAGTGAGGTAAATAATAGTGTTGGTTGAATAAATTGAGTGGCTGAAAATGGAGAGAGAGAGAATTAGTGAGGTTAAATGTGGGGTTGGTTGAATATATGGGTGAGCATTAAAACCGAAAAAACCGAGAAACCGTGTCACGACCCGAAACCTTGGCACTTTGTTTATTATTTATTTAATCTTTTTGATGAATTATTTGAGTTAGTTTTGTTAAGTTGAAACTTTAAGGTTCGTAGTGTAAATTTGAGTTTGGGAGTCTTTTGGAAGTATTTTGGAACTTTGGGGATTTTTGTTAATGTTTTAACTAGGAGTGACCTTTTTTGTAATTTGGGAATTGAGATATTATCCTCCCCTCCTTCCCATCAACTCACTCTCTCTCATTTTTTAAAAAGTCAAGTTCTCTCTCTCTCCATTTTGTTCCAAGGAAGAGCCAAGTAAGTTTATTCCTAATTTCCTTCTTTTGATCATCTTTTATTAATCTTTTCTTAATACTCATTTTATATAAAATGCTCAGATTATCGTTAGGATCGTTTGTAGCTAAGTAAGAGCGATTTCCCTCTCATTTCATAATTTTCCAAGTAAGTTGCTTTCCCCCTTTTATGCTAAAAATGTTCATCCTTAGCTTCTATGATGCTATGATAGTTATATATTGTGTTATGGATGAATCTGGAGTTGACTGGTAATTTGGTTATTTTTATGATAATTGATGTTTGGATCATTACTTGGTTTGGGTTTATGAAATACTTGTCTTGGGATGTTTTGGAACGAGTTTAACTGGGTATAATGAGTTGGGTTGTTTCATGTGAGTGTTATAATTGTTAATGTGTAGTACTTTTGAGACGGTAAAATAGATTTAGTATAAAAGTTGTAATAGTACTTTTGAGACGGTGAAATAGATTTAGTGTGATACTTGTGATGGTAGTTGTTAGTTTCGTGGTGAGTGTTGGAGTAAGTTGACATTAGCTAGGTTAAAGATGCTATTTTAGTATTGTCTAACTCAGTTGTGTGTTGAGTTATAATTAGTAAGATATAATTTGGGGTAGTACTTTTGAGACGGCAAAACAGAAGGAGTATAAAGAATTCAGTTTTTGGCCTTCGAGGTGTGTTGGGCGGCCGCCCAAATAGGGCCGGCGACCGCACATTATTCTGGAAGGTTTTGGTCGTGATTCAGGTGGTTTTGGGCGACCGCACGTAGGGTTTTGTGAGGTCGCGCAGTTGGCTGGTGGGATTTAAATGTTCTAATTCGATTTAGTTAAGGTTCAATCTTTGTCCATGTTTTGGGTCCTATTATAGGGTACCTAGATAGGCGTTATGGAACACAAGGGTATTAGGAATTGGTTCGATTATGAACAGATGTAAGACGTGAAACGGGGGTTGAGTGCCTACCGATTTGTTTAACATCTTGATGATGTATTTATTGGATTCATTAGTTGGGAATTCTAAATATAGAGAAATGATTGGATTATAGTCATCGTACTAATTGTGAGTAATCATTTGAGTTCATTTTGGTAATAGTCATCGTACTAATTATGAGAAACTCATAGGAAATGATCAACTGTAAATACACGGGGTGTATTTGTGACTAAATATGATATGGTTTTGTTTAATATCCTTAATGTGGTATTTATTCGGATTTCCTGCTTGGAATCTTATGTTAGAGGGAATGGTCCGTTTGTGATCAAGTTTGGAATGAGTAACCGTTTGGGGTTCATGTTGGTGTGGTTCATCTTTATGATGCTTTTGTGGGATTTCCTACTTTGAAATCCATTGGTTGAGAAATGTGTTTAACGTACGTGATTGTTGAGCTTTTCATGGGCAGTTTATCATCTTTGTGATGTACTTGGTATGATTCCCTATTTTGGAATCATACACTGTGCTTTCGTTTAAAGTCCAGCTGGTCATACTTGGTTGAGTCAGGCAGTGGTAGGAGATTATAATGGCACCCGAGTCAAGTTCATTATAATGTTCCCACTGGTACCTTTTCTTTTCCCCAGTCCAGATTGGCCTTGGATGGGATGAGCTAGCTCCCTTGAGTGAGCATTCTAGCTAGTTCGATTTGGGTTATGACTTTGTGTCATTTTCCCCCAGTTGTTGTTATTGTGGTTATTATTTGGTTCTGAAACCCCTGCTCCAGCTCTTCTATGCTGTTTGTGATGGTGCTCTTTGATGCGGCCCGGTTGATATGGTTCAGTTTGTTATATCCTTTTCAGGGAAACCTTGGCTCAGTATCCTTTGTAACGTATTTATTTTAGTCTTGTGTGCTTCATGTTGAGTTGGTCGTTATTTCCAACTGGTATGGGACGGTTGGCGATAGGGAGCCTTCTTATTGGTTGATATATGATTTATTTCTTCAGTTAATATGTATGATATCATGCCATGTAGATGCATAGTAACTTACTGAGATTTTATCTCACCCCGTTCCTTTCAATGTTGTTTTCCTTAACAACAGGCAAGCTAGAGGTAATAAGATGTGAGAGCTGATGGTGTTGTGGGAATGTCCTAAGCTGGTTATACTCTTTTGGGATAGTTGCTCTACGGAGATTTTGTGTACTCTTGTTGTGAGGCTGTGATATTATAGTGTTATGTAAGTTCAGTTGTCATTTGGGTATTTATGTTATTGGTTGTTTTTGCTTCCGCACTTGTAACTAGTCTCCGAGTTATTATCTCGTGGAGTTGAAGTCGGTTTTGTCGTACAGTTTATTGTACGTAGAGTTGGTTTTATAGAAGAGTTGGCGCGCCTGGTTCCGTATTTATCATTTTTGGAAAAAAATTATACTATTTTTTATATTTATGGAATTAAAGATTTTTCGGGGCGCCACAATTGGTATCAGAGCAATGGTTTTAGATCTTGAAAGGGAATAAGAACTCTTATATTGAATAGGTTTCAATACTTGGGTGTTACGATTTTGAGCGTTTAGAAAACTAAGTTTTCTTGAAGTCAATTAGCTTCCTTGGTCATGGAAAATTTGTGCAGTAGAAGCATAATGAATTAGTGGATGAAGTTAAGATAGAAGTTAGTTGGGTTAAGGGTGTGATATAGACGTCGAGTGTTCTTCTCTTGTGGTATATCAAACATAGGACTGGTGTTAATAGTATTGGTTCCATTGTGGTTAGTTGGTTTGAGAATCGAGAGTGCGAGTCTTTGAAGACTTAGACGTATCTATTTTGTACAGTGTATAATGTTTCGTGCGATGTACGCATGTTTGTCCTCATTCTGTGATTTATGTTGAGGAGTATTCTCGAATACGAAACTACGTGAATGTTACTGATGTATATAAGGGGATTTAGTTGTGTCACCTATATGGGATATTGATGAGTTAAGTGGTATGGTCTGGCATTCTTTGTGTCACGAACTTCTCGTGTGCCATCGATTGGTGGTGAATATTTCTATATTAGTATGTTTGACTTTGTTTAGGAGCATACTAGATGTATATACAGCGCTCATGTTCTGTATTAGAAATCCGAAAAGTATTATTATAAGGTTGTGTTGGGAATTTAGCCTATTTAGTTGACGGTAGAACATTTACACCAAATCTGAGAGATGTAAGTATTAATTGTGAAATCTTGGGTATACTTTATACTGGGTACAATATGTCGCTTGATTGATGGGGAACTTGAGTTATATGATAAGTCGATATAGGCAACAATACTGATAGGTGAATCAGTGAACTTATAGTATCGGTTGAGATAGAAGAGTTGAAGATTCAACCCGAGAGACTATTTAATAAAGGATTCATTAAGCTAGTATACCTAAGTGTGGTGCATCGTTATTGTTTGGTATAAAGAGAGATTCTACTTTACTATTCTATATGGAATGCAGATAGCTCAACTAGGTCAAATATGGAGAGAAATCGAAGACAATTTCTCATATTAGGTATGCTCATCATGAATTTGTGGTTATAGCATTTAAATGGATAAATGGTTTTGTGGTATTAAGGAATGTTATTACCAATCATAATTTTATTTTAGTAGTGAATTGATAAAGGGTAGGACCAGTGTTAATGTTTTCTTGGGAACATGTCAAGTTTATTATTTATAGTAGTATTTTCAAATAGAGATTGAGGAATATATTGACTCAAGATGATAAAGTATTTGTATAGGTTTTGAAGATTAACTCTCGATAAATAGAACTATCTATGACTCAGGATTGATGGTAACTCTATGGATATTGCGTTAGCAGATTATATTTTTGTTTTATGGAACTAAGTTTGAAGTGATATGTTAATAGACTACCAATATTTGATGAATATATTTCTTAGAAAAAAACTAAATATGAGTTAATGCAAGTGGGTAGAGAAATTCAAAGATCATGATTGTATTATGTTTTATCACATAAGGAAAATGAGTGTAGTAGTGTAATCACTGATCATGTAAATGTGTATGTTATATTGGATACCGCTGAATGGGAGATGTTGGAAGATTTGACTTAGTGGAATGGAACACGTATAGCGGAAATTCGACTATAGGTACTTAAAGAGATTCACAAGACCAAGTAAGTTACCCATTCAATTGGAAACAAAAACATATGGGATGAATTTGAGGAATCATATTGGATCGAATAGTTGATGACAGTAAATTTTCGTGTATATAATTGAATTCTTGGGTTGACAATAATCGTTAGTTTTATTCTTTCCCTTATTTGTTCAGGTAGTAGTATGATTTCATGGGATGCTTGTGGAGATAAATTATGATAGGGACCATTGTGGTATATCTTGATCTAAATAGACTTCTCAGAGTGTTATGGATATTTATTTTGGTTTTGTTATAATGTTAGGAAACCTTTGGGACTAATATATATTTTAAGGATATACTACGTGTATGTGGAGTAGATTGCAAATACTATTGGAATGATGTTAGATCGTCAATACGTAGGGATGAACCGGAAAAATAAAATTTGTGGGTGTTGATAATCTAAGGGTTAATTAGAGCGTAAAGCTAATCTGAAATAGATCGTTTATGATTCAGAATGGGTAAACAAGTGATACTGATAACCGGAAATGAGACCCTAAGGTCAAGTGAGGGAATTAGTTTCTTGAAGGAATTATTTGTAAAGATAGTTGATGTAAGGATCAAGTTTTGAGTAAAATTTACTCTTGTGAAATTATTAAGAAAAATCGTGGAATTGAAGTGATTATAGGGGAAGTAGACAAGAAGTGTAAAATAGACACCCATAGTGGTTTGATGGATTTCATGAATACCCTTGGACATGTTTTCTCTAGTTAAGAATGAGAGTTTTTGGGTTTATAAAAGTGAGAAAATTGTTAGGAAGAAATTTGTATTCTTATCTACAGTTCTGCTAGTGTAGAATGTTTAATACGAGTACAATTGGGATATGCATGTGTTTTATAGATGTTAGTCTCTTTAATATAAATTAACGGAAATTGAGATTTGGGAACTTCGGAAAGAAATGGAGCGAAAGTGTTCGTGGTTGTTTGATCATCTTGGTAAGTATTTCTAAAATTCGGGACGAATTTTCTTTTAAGGTGGAGTGAATGTCACGAACCGAAACCTTAGCACTTTGTTTATTATTTATTTAATCTTTTTGATGAATTATTTGAGTTAGTTTTGTTAAGTTGAAACTTTAAGGTTCGTAGTGTAAATTTGAGTTTGGGAGTCTTTTGGAAGTATTTTGGAACTTTGGGGATTTTTGTTAATGTTTTAACTAGGAGTGACCTTTTTGTAATTTGGGAATTGAGATATTATCCTCCCCTCCTTCCCAGCAACTCACTCTCTCTCATTTTTTAAAAAGTCAAGTTCTCTCTCTCTCCATTTTGTTCCAAGGAAGAGCCAAGTAAGTTTATTCCTAATTTCCTTCTTTTGATCATCTTTTATTAATCTTTTCTTAATACTCATTTTATATAAAATGCTCAGATTATCGTTAGGATCGTTTGTAGCTAAGTAAGAGCGATTTCCGTCTCATTTCATAATTTTCCAAGTAAGTTGCTTTCTCCCTTTTATGCTAAAAATGTTCATCCTTAGCTTCTATGATGCTATGATAGTTATATATTGTGTTATGGATGAGTTTGGAGTTGACTGGTAATTTGGTTATTTTTATGATAATTGATGTTTGGATTATTACTTGGTTTGGGTTTATGAAATACTTGTCTTGGGATGTTTTGGAACGAGTTTAACTGGGTATAATGAGTTGGGTTGTTTCATGTGAGTGTTATAAGTGTTAATGTGTAGTACTTTTGAGACGGTAAAATAGATTTAGTATAAAAGTTGTAATAGTACTTTTGAGACGGTGAAATAGATTTAGTGTGATACTTGTGATGGTAGTTGTTAGTTTCGTGGTGAGTGTTGGAGTGAGTTGACATTAGCTAGGTTAAAGATGCTATTTTAGTATTGTCTAACTCAGTTGTGTGTTGAGTTATAATTAGTAAGATAGAATTTGGGGTAGTACTTTTGAGATGGCGAAACAGAAGGAGTATAAAGAATTCAGTTTTTGGCCTTCGAGGTGTGTTGGGCGGCCACCCAAATAGGGCCGGTGACCGTACATTATTCTGGAAGGTTTTGGTCGTGATTCAGGTGGTTTTGGGCGACCGCACGTAGGGTTTTGTGCGGTCGCGCAGTTGGCTGGTGGGATTTAAATGTTCCAATTCGATTTAGTTAAGGTTCAATCTTTGTCCATATTTTGGGTCCTATTCTAGGGTACCTAGATAGGCGTTATGGAACACAAGGGTATTAGGAATTGGTTCGATTATGAACAGATGTAAGACGTGAAACGGGGGTTAAGTGCCTACCAATTTGTTTAACATCTTGATGATGTATTTATTGGATTCATTAGTTGGGAATTCTAAATGTAGAGAAATGATTGGATTATAGTCATCGTACTAATTATGAGTAATCGTTTGGGTTCATTTTGGTAATAGTCATCGTACTAATTATGAGAAACTCATAGGAAATGATCAACTGTAAATACACGGGGTGTATTTGTGACTAAATATGATATGGTTTTGTTTAATATCCTTAATATGGTATTTATTCGGATTTCCTGCTTGGAATCTTATGTTAGAGGGAATGGTCCGTTTGTGATCAAGTTTGGAATGAGTAACCGTTTGGGGTTCATGTTGGTGTGGTTCATCTTTATGATGCTTTTGTGAGATTTCCTACTTTGAAATCCATTGGTTGAGAAATGTGTTTAACGTACGTGATTGTTGAGCTTTTCATGGGCAGTTTATCATCTTTGTGATGTACTTGGTATGGTTCCCTATTTTGGAATCATACACTGTGCTTTCGTTTAAAGTCCAGCTGGTCATACTTGGTTGAGTCAGGCAGTGGTAGGAGATTATAATGGCACCCGAGTCAAGTTCATTATAATGTTCCCACTGGTACCTTTTCTTTTCCCCAGTCCAGATTGGCCTTGGATGGGATGAGCTAGCTCCCTTGAGTGAGCATTCTAGCTAGTTCGTTTTGGGTTATGACTTTGTGTCATTTTCTCCCAGTTGTTGTTATTGTGGTTATTATTTGGTTCCGAAACCCCTTCTCCAGCTCTTCGATGCTGTTTGTGATGCTGCTCTTTGATGCGGCCCGGTTGATATGGTTCAGTTTGTTATATCCTTTTTGGGGAAACCTTGGCTCAGTATCCTTTGTAACGTATGTATTTCAGTCTTGTGTGCTGCATGTTGAGTTGGTCGTTATTTCCAACTGGTATGGGACGGTTGGCGATAGGGAGCCTTCTCATTGGTTGTTATATGATTTATTTCTTCAGTTAATATGTATGATATCATGCCATGTAGATGCATAGTAACTTACTGAGATTTTATCTCACCCCGTTCCTTTCAATGTTGTTTTCCTTAACAACAGGCAAGCTAGAGGTAATAAGATGTGAGAGATGATGGTGTTGTGGGAATGTCCTAAGCTGGTTATACTCTTTTGGGATAGTTGCTCTACGGAGATTTTGTGTACTCTTGTTGTGATACTGTGATATTATAGTGTTATGTAAGTTCAGTTGTCATTTGGGTATTTATGTTATTGGTTGTTTTTGCTTCCGCACTTGTAAATAGTCTCCGAGTTATTATCTCTTGGAGTTGAAGTCGATTTTGTCGTACAGTTTATTGTACGTAGAGTTGGTTTTATAGAAGAGTTGGCGCGCCTGGTTCGGTATTTATCATTTTTAGAAGAAAATTGTACTATTTTTTATATTTATGGAATTAAAGATTTTCCGGGGCGCCACAAACCGCACCAAAAACCGACTAACAGAATCAATAAAACTGAGTAACCGATTGATTTAAGTGGTACGGTTTTTGTATTTTAGAAAACCAAAGGTTTCGGTTGTTAGTTTTTGGCAATGTTCTAAAAAGCGCTCGGCGAGGCCGGGCTTAGCGCCTAGGGGCCTAGGCGGGGACTGGGGGGGGCCTAGAAATTTATGCATTTTTATAAATTTTTGATAAATTTATATGTAATTATATATTTTTATATGTTTCAAAATTACAAATCAATAAATATTATTATGAGACGGAGGGAGTATATAAAAGTAGAAGTTTATTGCACTATTTTTTGAAAAATTAACACACATAAATAAAGCCCACTTCAATTTCTAGCAAAATTTCTAGCAAAAGCCCATTACATTAGCCCAACACCCAAAACCCTACTTCTACTCTCTCTTTAACCCTGCACCGTCTCTCTATCTCTCTCAACGTTTTCTGTTTCTCTTCTCCCTCTCTCTCTCTCTCTCTTTCGCTTTCTGTTTCTCTTCGTTTCTCTTCTCCCTCTCACTCTCTCTCACTTTCTTTGTTTTCTCTTCTCCCTCTCTCTTTTCTTTTCTAGATCCACCGATGGTGTTCTCTCTCTTCTATTTTTTTATCTCGCAAAAGCCGGCCACGAAAACCACGAAAACAGAGCGCCGGACAGCGAAATCGTAAAAGTAGAGGACGCCGGACGCCTAGAGAGCCCTATTCCGCCGAGCCGCCTAGCACCTCCTAGCCGATTAACGCCTAATACCACCAATTTGAGCCCAATCTCGGCGGAAGACCACCGCCCAGCGCATAGGCGCCGCCTAGGCCGATTTTTAGAACACTGGTTTTTGGAACCGAGCGTAAAACCAAACCGAACTGAAACTCTAACTAGGTCGTTCTAAATTATAGTACATATACTTATATTTGTGTCTGCTCTTCTGCCTTATTGTTTCTATTACTCTCTCTCTCTATATATCCTCTTGGTCTTTTTGTCAAATTTTACTATAAACTTTTCCAAGTCAAACTGCACAATTCGTTAATAATCATCGTCTTATATGAACTGTACATATGCAAAGATCTTTGATAAGCAAATATCCCTTTTATTCATTCATTTTTCTATAGCTCCTCTAAATCTACCATTTATTTGTAAGTGATCATTTTCAAAACATTTTGTTTTGTTATCATAAAAAAACTATTAAGAGTCAACAAATTTGTGTAGAAAACCTAATAAAAAAAGGATGCCGAATCGAGAAACCGATGTACCGAAAACGAAATAAACCGAAGTCTAGCGGTTCTTTAGCTATAGAAACCTATTAGTTACGGTTCGGTATCGGCTTTATTCTAAAACCGAGCCAAACCGAACCGTGCACAACCCTAATTGAATATAAATATATTAAAACATTTCCATAATAAACAGTCACAATTGTTTTAAAACGGTTTAAAAAGGAAAGAAGTCCTATTTACGTTTGTTTGTAGAATACTTTCAATCATTACTCTTGATATTCAATTTCATCAAATTGATTAAATATCACAAGTTTGATTCAATCCAATCCATAATTCACGGTTGAATTCAAATTACCCCCCCCCCCCCCAAGTTTGTGGGTGGGTCCTAGTTACGTTTGTTTGTAGAATACTTTCAATCATTACTCTTGATATTCAATTTCATCAAATTGATTAAATATCACAAGTTTGATTCAATCCAATAATTCACGGTTGAATTCAAATTACCCCCCCCCCCCCCCCCAGTTTGTGGGTGGGAGGAGGGAATATTTTCCAATTTTCAACTTGATGGACCTAAGATGCTGGAAAATGGAAGATAAAAGGGACCCAATAAAACATGCATAACTCACATGGATCAATCACATCTTCCTTGAAAAACCCGACCCTACCCTTCACCCACTTGTTTCTTTTTTCAAAAATCTCTTGTCGGCATATATACACGTAGGAATAATACTAGGGGCACAACAAAGCCACAAAAACTTGCTTATAAAATTTTAGGTGCAATGATATTATTGGTGTTTTTTAATTAGAGTGTGACAAGTTCATTATCGATGCAACCAATAAAATATCGCCAACTCATCTTGTAAGCAAGATTTTGTGACCTTATTTTGTGCCCCTAGCATCGCTCTACATGTACATCCATTTCTTTATTACTACTCCTTCCGTCCCAGTGTACACGCCAACTCTCTCATTTACACGAAGATTAAAAAATAATGGAAGTGATGTACTTCATCCGTCTCATTTGAAGCTTCACCATTTTGATGATGGCACACAAATTAAGGAAAACGATGAGTGTAACAAGGGTTGCGAGAGAAAAGAAGTTAGTGGGTATGATAAGTGGGTCTGCAATTAAATATGTGAGAGGGGAAAGTTAGTGGGTATGACAAGTGGGCCCCATAATTTAAGTATGTGAGAGGAAGAAGTGAGTGGGTATGACAAGTGGGGCCTACATTTTTTTACCATTTTAGGAAATGATGAAGTTTTCAACGGGACATCCATTTAGGTAAAAGGTGAAGCTTTAAATGGGACGGAAGGAGTAAGTGCTATGAGTATAAAAGTAAAGTATGAGAGAGAATGAGTGAGAGGAATATTAACGATTCTTTGTCATTTTTAGAAGTGGACATATACTCTGGGACAGACTAAAAACAAAATGTGGATATATACTCTCGGAGGGGTACCTTTTTTGCTTTATTTAATTTAGTCATATTTAACGGTCTCATTTTATTTGATCAATAGTATATAATTTTTTAAAATTATGATAAAATATTAACATCCATTTAACTATTATAATAATTTTAAGAATTCTTTATTTGTAAAAAGAAAACGAACATTATTGTTTCAAGTCTTTAATAACCACCGTGATTTGAATTGAGGAAATGTTTGAATTTGAGGAGTTTTATTGAATAATGCACGTACTAGTGTACTACAACGGATTGAAAACACTCCTTAGAGTTTAAAATTGAATTTTTGTTTCAAAGTGAATATTTTTTTGAAACTTCTAAATCAAGTAACTTTGCCTTTAATGATTTTTTCTTCAGAATTCATCATATTTTTGTTAAACTAAAATGTCAAAAGTCAATGTTTATTATTTTGTTCTATTAAAGGTTCAAATTTTCAAAATGACTTAAATAAAAAATGGTCATTCCTTTTGGGACAAAGTTGAGTATGATAACTATGCATAGTTTTAGATTTTTTTTCACACTAATTAAAAATATATTTTATACATGTAAAATTAACTCATGTACCACAATAATAATTCAATTATCTATATAATTATATATTTATACAAAAGATATTCTAAAATTATACATAAGAGTATAATTGAGTGGGACAGAAAGAAAGAGTATGTTTACTTATTTGTGTTAGTGGTTTACAACAGAAAGAACAAATACAGAATAATAAATTGAACAATAAACTGGAAATACAGAAAGTAAAATTCGATTGTCGTTTGCACGAGCCCAGTTGGTCACTGTCTCCTTAAGACTTATTCGTCCCCTCACCACGTGTGCTTGAGTTTTGTCGGGACGCTAGCCTCCCAGGATAGAACGTGCGGACCGGGGGCACTTTGCACCTAAGTTTCCCGGCGAACTGAATTGCGCTTGGACAGAATCACCACTATTAACAATGCAAGGAGGCCAAGGAAATCGCAGAACAATATGCAGCAAAAGAAAGATGGAGGAAGATTGTTTTTCTCAGTGTGTTTTAACCAGTTTGTGAACACTCCTTTTTATAGCTGCACAAAGCCAAGAATCCGAAACTGAAATCTGCAATTAAACTCGAAATTAAAACTCTGTTTTAATTTGAATCTTTCAGTTTTTATTTGCTGCACTTAATCTTGAAATTAAGACTGCAATTAACCCATTGATACTTGGCAGTTACAATGTTAGAAATCAAAAACTGCTCATTATTTTTGATTCACAAACCAAAAATTTTACCAAAAGGTGGGTTGGTCCGACTAGGCCATTTCGGTGCTACATTCGTGTCCGCAGGACGCGCCCATGCACGAGTACGCACCTCGCAAGCCAAATTTGGGATTTGATTTGCACCCCCCCCCCCTGCGCGCGAGAGAGAGCCTCTATGCTACTTAGTCTTGAACACTACTCTAGTGTCCAGGCCTTTATACTAGCAAAAGGTTCATTTCCTTTCCAATGTGGGATATCCACATTTTCACTTTCCAACCCACTTACTTTGAGCATTCATATCTCATTCATCCAATAATCATTTTGGACAAATTAATACTTGATTTCATTCTTCTCATGGAGTAGAACACAAACTCATAATCAATTTTGTCGTTGGACAAAATTACCCTTATGGAAATTCCGCATAATTTCCTTCAAAACCGCACTATTTTCCAACAATCCCCCACATGAAGGAAATTCATGAGGATAGGTGATAAAGTCCGGCAGTCGAAAACCTACATAGGATAGGTAGGGTCTGCCCTTTGAACCTTCCCTTGCAAGATATATTTACTCTACTCGCTAATCAGTAGACACGATGTCCTTGAACTGCTAGCTTTTTATGTAGCCGATCATATACTTTGCACAGGTATCGCCCTAACACAATTCAGCTCTCATAGCTGTGTCCATTATGGCCCTGGAGCACAATGTCTGGTTCTGTGAGAAGGTCTAAGAATTAAGCCTCACATAATTCTTCTCAAAGCGGCCCACACTTCTTTCTCACATAGGTGATTCTTTTAAGTAACCCATTTTACTTCACATAAGAATCATTAAAAGCCAACGGCTTAACCTCATTTCTCTCGGGATGTCACTTTTAAGGAATGGGTATGGGGTAACCCCCACAGTGACGCTACAAGTCTTTTAACAGTTAGGTTGTCCCTTTTGAACCTAGATCTTGGGATCTCCAGTCAACTAGGTTGGGTTTTCCGCTGTGTTTAACTTATCAAGAGGATTTAATCCCATTCCCAATGTCAACTTTGCAACCGCTTCTTTACTTAACCCTTTGGTTAGCGGATCCGCCAAATTATCTTTTGACTTTACATAGTCAATAAATATTGTACCAGTTGCAATTAGTTGCTTAATGGTATTATGTCGTCGACGTATATGTCTAGACTTACCATTATACATATGATTTTGTGCCCTACCAATCGCAGATTGGCTATCGCAATGTATACAAATTGCTGGCACAGGTTTATCCCATTTCGGAATATCTTCTAGAAATTGGCGTAGCCATTCGGATTCCTCACCATATTTATCTAATGCTATAAACTCAGATTCCATGGTTGATCTAGCTATAACAGTTTGCTTAGAAGATTTCCATGATATAGCTGCACCTGCCAATGTGAATACATATCCGCTCGTAGACCTTGAGTCTTTGATATCCGATATCCAATTAGCATCACTATATCCTTCTATCACCGCTGGATGTCTATAGTAGTGTAATCCAAAATCACTAGTATATCTCAAGTACCTTAGTACTCTTACTATACCCTTCCACTGATTTGTTCCAGGATTACTAGTATACCGGCTCAGTTTGCTAACAGCATAAGCAATATCCGGCCGAGTACAACTCATCAAGTACATTAGACTTCCAATAATTCTTGAATACTCTAATTGAGACACCGGATCTTCTCTATTCTTTGAAAGATGAAGATTTTGGTCAAACGGAGTACTCGCAATTCCATTGTCATCCTTGCTAAATTTCTCAAGAATTTTATCCACATAATGAGTTTGACTTAATACAAGTCCATTGGATATTCTAGAAATTTTAACTCCAAGGATTACATCCGCAACGCCCAAATCTTTCATGTCAAATTTTGAATTCAACATGTCTTTGGTGGATTTAATTATCTTATCATTACTCCCAATGATAAGCATGTCTTCTACATAAAGACATAAAATGACATAGCCATTTTCCGTGGTTTTAGTATAGACACATTTGTCACATTCATTTATTTTAAATCCACTTTGCATCATGGCGTTATCAAACTTTTGATGACATTGTTTTGGTGCTTGTTTTAAGCCATATAATGACTTTACTAACTTACACACCTTGTTCTCTTGTCCATGTGCAACAAACCCCTCGGGTTGTTCCATGTAAATTTCTTCTTCTAAATCTCCATTTAGAAAAGCCGTTTTTACATCCATTTGATGTATTTCAAGATTTCTCAAAGCGGCAATTGCAAGTACGACTCTTATTGATGTTATTCTTGTGACAGGAGAATATGTATCAAAATAGTCTAGGCCTTCTTTTTGTCTATAACCTTTAATTACAAGACGGGCCTTATACTTGTCAATTGTTCCGTCCGCTTTCATTTTTCTTTTGAAAATCCACTTATATCCTAGTGGTTTACTTCCCGGAGGAAGATCCACTAATTCCCAAGTGTGATTTTGCAAAATGGAATCAATTTCACTTTTAATTGCTTCCTTCCACAAAGGTCCTTCCGAAGAGGTAACGGCTTCTTTATAACTTTGTGGCTCACTTTCTACCATATAGGTTAGAAATTCCGGACCAAATGATTTTTCAACCCTAGCTCTTTTGCTCCGTCGAGGTTCCACCTCTTCTTCTTCACTTTTATCTTGAACGTGTTCTTCTTCTATTGAATCTTGTACCCTAGTCGATGAGCTTGCCTCATTTTTTAACTTACACGGGAATATATTCTCAAAGAAAGACACGTTTATAGATTCCATTATAGTATTCTTGTGTATATCTTCAATTTTTGAATCATACACAAGAAATCTATAAGCACTACTATTATGTGCATACCCAATAAATATGCCATCAATAGTTTTTGGTCCAATTTTCACCTTTTTAGGTGGAGGTATGGCTACCTTAGCAAGACACCCCCACACTCGCAAGTGTTTGTAACTTGGCACTCTTCCATGCCATAACTCATAGGGAGTTTTGTCTTGTTTCTTTTGGGGTATCCTATTTAATACATAGTTAGCCGACAACACGGCTTCTCCCCACATGTTATCCGGTAGTCCCGAACTTATTAACATTGCGTTCATCATTTCTTTTAATGTCCGATTTTTTCTTTCGGCAACACCGTTTTGTTGGGGGTATAAGTTGCGGAGGTTGTATGTTTAATTCCATTTTGTGCACAAATTGCTTCAAATGGAGATTCATATTCACCTCCCCTATCACTTCTTATCACCTTAATTTTCCGGTTTAATTGATTCTCAACTTCATTTTTATAGAAAGTAAACTTCTCTATAGCTTCATCTTTACTTTTTAGAAGATACACATAACAAAATTTTGTGCCATCATCTACAAAAGTCATAAAGTACTTATTGCCCCCACGTGATTGTGTTGATTTAAAATCACATAAGTCCGTATGAACCAATTCAAGTGGTTCACTATGTCTTTCAATTGAATGGAATGACTTTCTTGTTAATTTTGCTTCTACACAAGTTTCACACTTTTGTTTACAATCAACTTTAAATTTTGGAATAAAATTTAAATTTGTTAAACGACGTATCGAATCAAAATTACCATGTCCAAGTCTAGCATGCCACAAATTAGATGACTCAAGCAAGTAAACGGAAGAGATATTCATTTCATTAGCTTTTGGCTTAACCACCATTACACTTAGCTTGAACAAGCCATCATTGACATAGCCTTTTCCTACAAACATTCCACTCTTAGACAGAGTAACTACATTGGACTTAAACACAATACGAAAACCATGCTTAATTAAAAGCGATCCGGACACCAAGTTCTTCTGGATTTCGGGCACATAAAGCACATTATTGAGAGTTAACTCCTTCCCGGATGTCATCTTCAAAACCACCTTCCCTTTACCTTTGATTTCGGAAGTGGCCGAATTCCCCATGAATAGCTTCTCGCCATCCTTAGCAACAAAATTACTAAACATGTCTTTGTTGGAACACACATGTCTAGTAGCACCGGTGTCAATCCACCACTGATTTGGGTTTGAACCCACCAAATTCACCTCGGAAATCACAGCCGCGAGGTGCATCTCGGACACGTCCTTAGCAATGCCTTCCACCAAATTAGCTTCACGAGCCTTCTTGGGCGCCTTGCAAGCATATGACTTGTGGCCTTCACCACCACATTTGTAACAAGTTCCAAGGAACTTCTTCTTGGAAACACCACAGTTAGGTCCCAAGTTGGACGGTTTGGACACAACCTTCCCTTTCCCCTTGCCATGGCTTTTTCCTTTGGAGCTTTGACCATGCTCCACCACATTAGCCTTAGCAACACCAGAAACAAACTTTTTCTCGGCATTTCTATTGCCTTCTTCAATACTCAATCGAAGAATGATCCCCTCAACATCCATTTCCTTTCGCTTATGCTTAAGGTAGTTCTTGAAATCATTCCAAGAAGGAGGCAGATTTTCAATGATAGTAGCCACTTGGAAACTTTCACTTATGACCATACCCTTGGCATGAATTTCGTGCAAAATAGTTTGAAACTCATCAAGCTGAGACTTCACACTCTTGCTGTCCACCATCTTAAAATCGAGAAAACGTGCGACAATAAATTTCTTTATTCCCGCATCCTCAATTTTATACTTGTGGTCCAAAGACCCCCACAATTCCTTAGCAGATTTCTTGTCATTGAACACATTGTACAAAGAATCTGAAAGCGAATTAAGGACATGGTTTTTGCACAAATAGTCCCCGTGTTTCCATGCTTCAACCGCAGCCAAAGTGGTAACATCACATTCATTCTCACTAACCTTTGGCATATCCTCGATCAGATATTTAACCAAATTCAAGGTAGTGAGATAGAAATGCATCTTTTGTTGCCAACGCTTGAAATCATTTCCAACAAACTTCTCGGGTCTTTCAGCATGAGGAGTCATAATGTGAACTGTTGTGGGATTAGTCAAATTAGCCGAGCCACTTCCACTTCCAGTTTGGGTGACCGTTTGGGTTCCAGTTTGGGTTTCCTTTCCAGCAGTGTTTCCAGCAACGTTGGTATCAGTCGTCATCTGAAACACAACAACCAGTTAGTACCTTAGTATAACCAGTTCAAACGAAATCTGTAATGAGTTCCCTCTGCTGGGAATTTAAGTCTTAAGATTGTTAGTGGTTTACAACAGAAAGAACAAATACTGAATAATAAATTGAACAATAAACTGGAAATACAGAAAGTAAAATTCGATTGTCGTTTGCGCGAGCCCAGTTGGTCACTGTCTCCTTAAGACTTATTCGTCCCCTCACCACGTGTGCTTGAGTTTTGTCGGGATGCTAGCCTCCCAGGATAGAACGTGCGGACCGGGGGCATTTTGCACCTAAGTCTCCCGGCGAACTGAATTGCGCTTGGACAGAATCACCACTATTAACAATGCAAGGAGGCCAAGGAAATCGCAGAACAATATGCAGCAAAAGAAAGATGGAGGAAGATTGTTTTTCTCAGTGTGTTTTAACCAGTTTGTGAACACTCCTTTTTATAGCTGCACAAAGCCAAGAATCCGAAACTGAAATCTGCAATTAAACTCGAAATTAAAACTCTGTTTTAATTTGAATCTTTCATTTTTTATTTGCTGCACTTAATCTCGAAATTAAGACTGCAATTAACCCATTGATACTTGGCAGTTACAATGTTAGAAATCAAAAACTGCTCACAAACCAAAAATTTTACCAAAAGGTGGGTTGGTCCGACTAGGCCATTTCGGTGCTACATTCGTGTTCGCATGACGCGCCCATGCACGAGTACGCACCTCGCAAGCCAAATTTGGGATTTGATTTGCACCCCCCCTGCGCGCGAAAGAGAGCCTCTATGCTACTTAGTCTTGAACACTACTCTAGTGTCCAAGCCTTTATACTAGCAAAAGGTTCATTTCCCTTCCAATGTGGGATATCCACATTTTCACTTTCCAA
This sequence comes from Campanula takesimana, assembly GCA_026119855.1. NCBI lineage: Eukaryota > Viridiplantae > Streptophyta > Magnoliopsida > Asterales > Campanulaceae > Campanula > Campanula takesimana. Next base: position 951,487 of record JAOWBW010000333.1, read on the forward strand.
CCCACTTACTTTGAGCATTCATATCTCATTCATCCAATAACCATTTTGGACAAATTAATACTTGATTTCATTCTTCTCATGGAGTAGAACACAAACCCATAATCAATTTTGTCGTTGGACAAAATTACCCTTATGGAAATTCCGCATAATTTCCTTCAAAACCACACTATTTTCCAACAATTTGGACACTCATTTAGCGACAAGCATGGAGCACCACATTTTATTCACTTCTTGACATTATGTTTTTTCTTTCTTCATCCCATACAAGTTCACTTTTTTGCTACCAAATACTCCCTCCGTCCCTCTTTAATCTACAAAAATTACCCATTTGATTGTCCCACTTTAACATACAAAATCTTAAAATGGAAATATTTTAATACTTTTAAAATGGTGGAACCCACTTGTCATACTCACAACAACTATCTACTAACTATTTTATATCCCACTTTCTCTCTCCCATTCAAATATCTACACTCACAACACATTACCTTTTTCACTTTTTCCTTGATTAATGTGTTCAACTTATTTTTTGTAAGTTAAAAAGGGACAGAGGGATTATTGTCTATTTTCTTCCCCTTCCCCGCAAGACTGTCAGTCGTAATTTGAATGACCAAATTGGGTGAGACGCTCTTACAAAATTTCCAAAGAATTCATTTTAAATACTTTATAAATTTAGTTATTTATTTGATCAAAAAAAAATTATTCTAATTTGTGCTAGGGGTGTAAATGGTTCGGTTTGGGGGTATTTACGGACCGAACCACTAGTCATCGGCTTATGAAAATTCCAAACCGAACCGAACCATGAAAAATTTCAAACCGAACCGAACCAAACCGCTATGGTTTGGTTCGGTTTGGTTCAAACCGTGGTTTAATTACGTTGTTCAAACCGCGGTTCAAACCATCCTTTAGACCACGATTCAAACCGCAACTCATTATTACATTTGTTTTAATTTTCCGTGATCACGGAGGTAGTGCGAAAGATGTGGATCTTGAAGAGGAAAGTCAAATGAAGAGAGAGACTAGACGAAAAGAGAGGCCGAAAGAAAAAAAACACTCTATAATATAGATTGTGGAGAGAAATTGGTAATATATGTATCGCAAATCGCAATGAAGATAACAAACGATGAAAATTAATATTAAATAAAATACAAAATGGGAGTTAGGAATGATCTAATAATAAATTTTAATAAATATACAAAAATATTAAATAAGATGTGAAACTAGGGTTAAGATTAGTTTATGTAATGTGGTTTGGTTTGGCGGTTCGGCTTGGTGGTTCGGTCTCGCGGTCTCAAACCGCGGTTCGGTTTGGTTTGGTTTGGTCTAGGAAGGTCAAACTACAAATCAAACCGAACCATGTGGTTTGCCAATATTTTAGACTGAACTGAACCATTGGTGCTTGAAAACCAAACCGCATGGTTTGGTTTGGTTCGGTTCAGTCTCAAACCGCGGTTTAAACCGAACCACTTACACCCCTAATTTGTGCTACGCATACGCGTAAATAAAATGCACAACTTATTATGACAACCCATGTTAAAAATAATGTGCAACTCGTTTCAATATTTGGTTAGAATTTTTTTTTTAAAATAGTCAAAGAATTAAAAACAAACAAAAACTAATTTTTGGAGAAATTCCAGGGATTGGATACATTTAAGAGGTAAAAATCAGTCATTTCTAACTTATTTTTAACAACTAACTGACGAAAGACTCTAACAGTAAAAAATTGATAAATTTTATACAGTAAAAAATTGATAAATTTTATACTCCCTCTGAACCAGAAAGATAGTCTTATTTTGACTTTTTATGGTCAACAAAAATAAACTTTGACGAATCATTGGTGACGATTTAATCATTCTAGTGAAATTCTAAAATTTGTAATTGATAAATCAATAAGTGATTTATCAATTACAAATTTTAGGATTTCATTGTGATCATTAAATTGACACCAAGGTTTGATCAAAGTTTATTTTTATTGACCATAAAAAATCAAAATGAGACTATAGACAGAGGGAGTATATAATTATAACACGCCCAAAGTCAATTTCCAATGAGTAAATTTATACATGCTTTATTTTGCTATTATCTTTATATGACAAGAAATTTTGGAGAAAAGGACATGATGCTGCAAGAAACGTACCGGATCAGCCTTCGTCCAATGGTTCGGATAATCCCAGCAGGAAGAACCTCTTCGATCGGATCTACACACACGAAACAAGAACACGTAAACTAGTCGGGGCTTCACCGGCGAAGGCCCTCCGGCGTGAGAATAAGAACGTGTCTATATGTGATAAGATAAACAAAAATCAATTGACTAGAGTAAGAGCCAAGAGAATTCGTTACCTGATTAGGCGTTAATGAGCCCGCTTATATAGGTGCTGGTGGATTAGTCCTGACTTGTTAAGGAAGCCAAGGAGTCCGTTTTGGTATAGACTTGTATATTTAGGAAAGTAGAATCCTGATAAGGATTGTAGTCATTGTTGTCTTGTATAAGAGGTAACCTTGTTAAGTAAAGAATCTTCTTTATCCTAGACTCCGGATTGTATTAAGAGTAAGGTTGTCACTGAATAGTTAGATAAGTCGGCCCATACAACCTAACTCGGCTCGTCATAGAGACCGGGCTAGGTGTAGTAGGGTGGTCACTGCCTATCTTCAGTCCGGCTCGACCAAGTTCAGGCCGACCTACCCGGCTTCGTTGATGCCGAGGTAGCTTTGGTACATTGGACTGTAAGGTATGAGCCTTTTGTTCACGGGCCATTATTGGATATAGGTCCAAAGTCCATGGAGCTTATCCTCTAAGTAGGTTTATGTCGTTCAACACACATAATCACATGCGGTCTCTTGTACAAATGTTCCTAATAACCAAATCGAAAATTTAAATCGTCGATGAACATATTGGGAAAAACACCTAACACTAAATTATAAATGTCTTGGAAAAACATTTGTAAAGAGCCAGTATATAGTAAATCATATAACAATACACGTATGTCTTTTTTAATATCAAAGAACTTCGTTTGTTCTTCAATGAATTTAATAAAATTCTATAGATTTTGATGATATTAAATTCTTATTAATCTCGGTCAATTCCTTATAAATCTTTCATTTTGAACGATGTAATTTTTTTTTTATATATAAAAAAACGGGGGTGTTAAAGGTGCAAGATCGAACCAAAACCAAAGTAAATAGTCTGGTTTAGTTATTTAAATGAGTGTCAAAAAAGAATATTTTTTTTTGTTCTCTTTGATTTGAATTTTTTTATAGTTTGGGTCGTTCTGATATTTCCCACAACAATGACTGATGATTTGGTCTGTAAAATAAACGCAATCGAACCAAATTAAATTATGAGTTGGTTTTTGGGGAAACTATAAGTTATAAAAAGTCATGTTTTTTAACCTTTCTTAAACCTTAAAAGGCCTAAACCTTAAACCTTAAACCTTAAACTTTAACTCTTATAAAAACAAGACTTTTTATAACTTATGAAAAAACTACTTTCTCTCAAAATTTTCTCTTAAATTATTTATACACTATGAAAAATAAAGAAAAACCACCGGAAAGAATATTTGAAAAGGTATGAGGTGGAAAAGGGTGAAAATAAGATAGTGCATTAAAGAAGGAAAGGGACAAAAGAATCAAGAAAATGATACCCATTTTGATAAGAATCATCACTGTCGTTATTTAGCATTTGTTTTTAAGTAAAATGTGACATGTCACGTGCATGTCCTTTCTCTCACGCCACTCATGGCAAAAGGACACACCACTCATAGCAAAAAGAAATGATCCCGCCCTCGAGCATAGCTGAGTTGGTGAATGAGGTAACATTGCTGGGCTTGCAACCCAAGTGTGGGGGGTTCGAATCCTGTCATGAGCAACCGTAGTGTCATTGAGGAAGGCTCCCTTTGGGCCAAGAGTATAAGGGGCGTTGTCACCCTGACCATCTCAGTCACATCCGCGATTTACCACCGCCAGTCAACACTGAGGGGCCAGAGGCTGGTGGCCCAGGATTAGTTCGGCGGAGCTGGGCCGAGCAACCGTAAGTCAGGCGAAGCTGGGAACTTGGGAATCAAAAAAAATAAAATAAAATGATCCCGCGTTCCCTTGCACTTAAAAAAAAAAAAAAAAAAATGATCCCGCGTTCCCTTGCACTTTCTCTGTCCCAATTTAAGGTTCCTAATTTGATTATGTATGCACGGAGATTAAGTCTTTTAACCAGTTTTATTAGAAAATTTCGTAAAATAATCACGTGCGAGCCACATGTCATTTAACGGATGATGTTTTTGAACAATAATTCATTCCTCATTATTTTAAAGCAAATTGAATGAAAATAAATAGTAAATCTGGGATTTTTTTTTTCATTTATGGGCGTTAAATGAAATTTTCGAAAGTAATAAGATAGAAAATAAAATTTAATTAAAAATATTAAATTGTTGATAAGTAATTTTAAAATTCATTTTTAAAACAAGGAACTAAATGTTTTCTCAAGTATAATTTTATGCTTTGATTATTTTAATTAAATATATTTTGAAAGAACAATAATTATTATTTATATTACTTTAAAATAAATGCTAAAAATAATTAAATGAAACCACTACAAATAAATAATTTGGATTTAATATTTTTTTCTGACACCGTTCTTGTCCTCATCGTCTTCTCCGTCTCCGACCACCACCCTGGCCCCAACCGCCGCCCTTAACCCCTTCCCTCAAATTAAAAACTATTGATTATAGTTCAAAAAATAATTTTTTTCTAGCTTTTCAATTAAAATAGTCAAAATATTAAATTATACTTGAGAAAAAACATTTAATGCCTTGTTTTTAAAATGAATTTTATAATTATTTATCAACAGTTTAATATTTTTAAATAAATTTTATTTTCTATCTTATTACTTTCAAAAAATTCATTTGAACCCTTAAATGGAAAATTTTCCATTTTTACTATTTATTTTTATTTAATTTGCTTTAAAATAACAATAAATGAATTATTGTTCAAATAACATCGTCCGTTAAGTGACATGTGGCTCGCACGTGATTATTTAACGAATGTTTCTAACAAAACTGATTAAAATACTTAAAATGCTAACAGAATGACAACTTTGGGGTCTAATATATAAATAGTGATTGAATGGGGTCTGCCAAAGGAACACCCCTAAACTTTGGGGCAAAAATGCAATTCGCCCTTAAGAAAAAGTATACTCCCTCCGTCCCAGCAGAAGTGTCACTTATTTCCCTTTTGATCCGTCCCAGCACAAGTGTCACTACCCAAAATGAAAATAATTTAATATATTTATATTCAACCAACCCCACCATTTAACCCCACTCATTCCCTCTCTTCATTTTCCACCACTCATTTTATTCAACCAACACTACTATTTACCCCACTCATTCTCTCTTTTCATTTTCTACCACACACCTACTACCTTTTCTTAATCCCCGTGTCCCAAAAGTGTCCCCAAAATTGGTGACACTTCTGCTGGGACGGAGGGAGTATATGTTGTGAGTATGAAAAGTAAAGTATGAGAGAGAGAGTGGGTTGAGAGTTTTTGTTGTGAGAAGGACAAGTGAGTCTCATCGTGTTTTTGGGTAATAAAGTAAAGTAAGAACCTTAATTTGAGACAAATTAAAAAGGAAAGTAAGAACCTTAAAGCGGGACAGAGGGAGTAGCTTATAATTTAAATTCGGTATCATCTTCTATTATACTCTTATGTCCCAAAAAGATAGTCCCAATTTTTTCGTTGTTCTGATGAACAAACTTTGAGTAATAAGTAAAGCTACTTTTAATTGTTTTAATAAAAATGTAAAAATTGTTATTGATACACCATTATAAATACTATTAATACTAATTTTTAGATTCACATAAAGATAATTAAAAATAGTCTTAGTTATTACTCAAAGTTCTTTAGTAATAACAACGAAAAAAGTGAGACTATCTTTCCGAGACATAGGAAGTATAAGATGGATGATTGAGATGATTAACGGGTTTAATAAGCTTTAAGTCATGTTACTCAACCAATCTTTATCAGAGATGATTAACGGATTTGATAGGCTCAAATCATGTTACTCAACTAATCTTTATCGCGCAACTCGCAAACGCGTAATGTATCTCGCGCTGTCAAAGAAAGGATGTAAGAATGTACTTTCAACAGATTAGTAAAGCAAGTTTAAAAGGGGAGAATAGCTGATAACTAGTACTAATTGATTTGCTAATTGAGACTAAGCTATTGAGAAGCATACAAATTCATAACACTACAAAGAACAAAGGGTTTGGGAAGGAGCCAATACAAATTCATTAAGACTAAAATATAGTACTAATCTCCTACATATATAAAGTAGATTTGAATCCGCTTCTAACGAATACTTGTTGATCCATCCGCCGCTCCATATGATCACGACCCCTCTATTGCTGGATCAAGAACTGAGAATTATGGAGTCTCATGTAGGACCCGTCGAGGGTCAAATGAATCTTGACCATTGAACTTCAACAAACGAAAGCGTGGCTCAATCATGACCGTACGTAGTAGCGCTGCAGCAGATCCAGATCCTTGTCCTAGCAACTAAGCAAAACAAGTAGGGGGGAGGGGAGTTTAGGAGGAGGGGGAAGAGGAAGATGAGTCAGGGGTAAAAAGGGAAAGTGTTCTCATCTCCAAGACTTTCTTGTGAGAGTTGGAGTGCATATAGCTAACAAATGAAGGGCTCTTTGCAGGTCTGTATTCTGGGAGGAGTCTGCCTGATTTGTACCTCACCCCACATGCATTGCACAGTGTTTTTGGACCCAATGGTCCTGCCCTCCATTGTGGGGTCCTTTGTGACAAACAATGGCTGCATCTCCTCATCCCCCCTCCTCCTCCTCCTCCTCCTCCTCCATTGTTGCTGCTGTTATTACTCCCCTCTTCCTCCTCCTCTTTCTCCATCATCAAATTACCACCACCACCACCATTATCATCATCATTCTTCTTCTTCTTCCTCCTCTTTTGCCTACTAACAACTTGTTCTTGTTTATGACCATTTTGGTGTTGTTTTGGGGGGAAAATGAGCTCACTATCAGCTAACCAATAGGCTTGATGAAGGAGAGGGGGGTCTGAGGTGGTGAGGAGGGGGTTGTGGGGTGGTGGTGGGGCCCACCAGCTTGGTCTTGTTGTTTTGGTAATGAATGTGGTGGGATGAGATTGGCTTCTTTTTCTCTTGCTTCTGGTGCCTTTTACTGGTATGACTAGCTTGTCAAGGTGAAGAAGGGAGGAGGGTGGTGGTGATTGTGTTGGTTTAGGTGTAGGTGGAGGAGGGAGGAGGGAATTTCCAGTGCTGGATAAGCATTCTTCCATAAATGTTGATAGCCATTCCATATTAACATCCCCTTCTTCCTCCTGCATTATTTTTTGCCATTCATTTCAAAAAAAAATATATATATATATATATATTCTTTCCCTTTCTAATGGAATTTTGCTTTTTAAAAAATTGCACAAAATAAGAATGATACCATGTTCACAAACTGAAACAAGTCTGACATGAGATGAAAGAGAAGGGAAAAAAAAAGATTTTTGAGAGAGAGAAAACAGTAAACCAAGAACCAAGAAAACTCTAAACTGTGAAACAAATTGCAAGACAGAGAGAGAGAGAGAGAGAGAGAGAGAGAGAGGTGGAAGGGAAGAATAAATACCAAAGGGTGGCCGGAAAAGAGGTCATCAAGGCTGCCAAGTTGACATTCCGGCGGCTGCTGATACTGAAGACCACCTGAAACTGATATATTCCGGCAGATATCCATTATTGTACTACTGTAACTAAAACTAACTAATTAAACCCCTACCCACCCAGAAACTCAAATCACTCAAAAATTCAATCTTTATGCAAAAAAGTGACTGACTAGGGAGAGAGATGGAGAGAGGGAGAGGTGATTTTCTTCCTTTTTGGTGTCGGCAAATGCAAGCTATAAAGCATAAAAAGTAACAAGAAACTAACAAACAAAAACACCCATCTGTGGGTAATGTTTGAATTCTGTCTATTTCTATCACAGTTCAATCAATCAAATACTTATACCCCACTTCTCTCTCTCTCTCTCTCACTGTATTTATACTCACCTGTATTTTAGTAAAGTACTACTGAAGTATTCCTCCTATGGCTATGAAGAAGAAGAAGAAGAACATTTGTAATTTAGCCAGAGGGGCAGGTCCATATAATAAATAAATTAATAAATAAATAATGTTAACTTTATTTTGTTTGTTTATGGAGGTACAGTATGTATTCACATTCATATTCAAAGCACTGCTGCTGACTGCCCCACTGTTTCTTCTTGGTTTCAACAAAAAATCAAAACTTACTTTAACCACTCCCCACCCCAACATCTCTTTATTCCTCACAGTGGATGAAATTTGAAAAGGAAAAAAAATAATATATTATTAAAGATTTAAGTCATTATCCCTGATCATGGTTATGTTTGAAATTTGAAAACATGCAAACACTTGTAACCAAATCCCTTAAAGCTAATAATAATACTCCCTTCGTCCCAAAAAAAATTATTCAAAAAAAATATCAAATTTGCTCATTTGATCAAAAGCAAATTTGAGATATATATTTACAAGTCTATTGTATATTTCTACATTTAAGTGCACTAATAGAAGGATTGACTTTAGTTGTTCTTCGCGAAACAAACAGAGCCTTAGTGTCAGTAGTAGTAGTTGAGTCCTACTATTATTTGAATGGTTAATTACAATTTAAGGCCCGAATTCTATAAGGAGTTCCTCAAGCAGGGATTTAAGTTAATTTTTTTGCGAATCAGGGCTCAATACGTTTTTTCTTCATCAATCTAGGGCTTTTTGGCGGAATTCGTTAGAAATTTGGTTAACTGCACATGTGCCGTGCGCGTGATCAACAGATTGGTTAGTTTGAAGTTATATTACTTTGTAAGGGGTTTAATGTAAATTTATAAAGTAAAAGGTTGAAAAGTCAAATTTCATTTCTAAATATTTATTGTTTATTTCAAAAAAATATATATATTTATTAATCAAAGTTTTTTTTTGAAGGAATATTTATTAATCAAAGTTAAAAAAATAAAAGAAATCATTTATGAAAAATAATTTCATATAACTAAAAGAACATTCATTTCTATAAAGGATTAGTGAATAATATTTTTTTTATTAAAAAAGTTATTTTAAAATAAAAAAGTAAATAACATCTACATAAAATTAATAAATACATTTTATAATTTTTATACATCAATTAAATATACAATTTTCATATATTTAGTATATTAAAACTCAAAAAAAAAGATACATAACAGATTAATTATTATATTAAAAAAATTAATACTTAATTATACAATCAAACACTAAATATTTCTATTCTCCATTGTCGTTCTTCCTGACCTCCATTCCTTCTTCCTCTTCAACCTCACTATCTCACTCTCCTTCTTCACCATCTCCTCTACTCTCTCAATCACTCTCTCCCAAATGCTACAATATCAAATTAGAGAGATTCAATCAACTGCAGGAATCGAGACGACGGAGCTAAGAAGGGCGAGAGAGAGCGATTCCGATGAGATCCCAAGAAAAATCCGATGAGTTCGAGGCTAGGTTTTCTATGGTCTTAGGTCTACTTAACAATGGCACCGAAAGCACCACCAAAACAGAGGGAAAATGCCCAACTCCTTTAATCTGTCTTCTTCTCTTGGTTTGTGTATGATTTTCATGGCCAAGCTTTGAACTTCATTTGAGTTTGTTGAATTCCTTGATTTGGATGATTTTTTTTGTTCTGATTTTGGATGATTTCTTTGTTTTTGTTTTAGATATTTTTTTTTTTGCTTTGCGATTAAATTGAGGTGACGGGTTTGGTAGAGTCTATTAGTGATGATGGCGAGGGACGGTGGCGGTCGGAGTAGGTGGTGTTTCCGGAGGAAATGGGTTGCATTGCATCTGGGTTTGATCTGGAAAGTGGGGGTTGGTTAGGGATGTGATTTTTATTTGAAGAAGAAGGAGATTTATATTTACTTCTCTCCTCCCCTAATTTCTACACTTCTACATTTGACCCCCTAAAACATGAAGTCGACTTCAAACTAACTAATCTGTTGATCACGTGCACGGCACATGAGCAGTTAACCAAATTTCTAACGAATTCCGTCAAAAAGCCCTAGATAGATGAAAAAAAACCGCATTGAGCCCTGATTCGCCAAAAAAATAACTTAAAGCCCCGCTTGGGGAACACCCTATAGAGTTCGGGCCCTAAATTGTAATTAACCCTTATTTGAATTACCATGAACTCAAATGTGTATCAGATCTCAATTAAAAGAATAGAGTTTGACTAAACATAGAAAATTGTTTTTAACACATTAAACTAACTTTTTAAACTGTCCCTCACTAGGCTGCAAAATTCAAACTATCTAAGATCCATTTTTTATCCTTCAGACAAGTGATAAGTAACTGTGTGTGGTAACTAGTCTGTGTATAGGGTAATTCATAAATAGAGGAGCTCAAATGGTAGATAGATAATGTTTAATGCTTACCAAGGCCCACTCTCTGTGACTTCACAGACATAAGGGGCTAATGTTGTCCGACCGCTCAGTAGTCAGTCATCACAACCCTTGATCTCAATCTTGATGATCAAGAATGTGAATTTCACAAACTAATTTTGGAGAAATTTGGGTTATCAAGATTGAGATGAAGGGACGAGATGTCTTATTGCTAAACAGTGAGACGGTAGGTAGTGGGACCCATGTTTTCCCTTGCAAGAAAGGTAGAGAATACTGCATGTTTTCCTTGTACAAGGACCACACAAGACAGTGTACAATGTGTACTCATGTATACACTTGTTCACACACACCAATGTATGCAAGCATACATGCATTAGCACTCTCCCTATTGGGGTACAAATCACTAAATTAATTATAATATAATATTAATAATAATAATAATATTAAGGGCTGCCAGATCCTAAACTTTCTCAGAAGATGAGGATAATCTGATGGTGATCTGGACTAGTCCATGACAGTAATTGAAGAGTGGCAAAAATACCATTACAAAGTTATAGGCCCCTCAATATCATTAATGATTCCATACTGATTGATACTCCCTCCATCCCGGAATAAATTCACTCCGTCCCGGAATAAAAATGTCGCACTTTCCTTTTTGGTTTGTCTCAAAATAAATGCCGCATTTCTAAAAATAGAATACGAAGTGTGGTGATCTCCCTAAATTTTATTAGAAGGGGCTAGGCATACAATGCACAAGTATGATCAAGATGAACTACTACCATTATGGGGGCAAACTAGAAAAACATCAAAAGAGCCTGACATTCATTCCGGGACGGAGGGAGTATTTGAATCAAAAGAGCCTATCAACTGTGACATTCTTTCCGGGACGGAGGGAGTATTTGAATTGATGAGGTATAAACTCATAATAACCCCAACCAATAAAAGTAAATCCATCCTATAGTGATTGGCTACATATACTAAGTGGCAAATGATTGTGTTAAACACTCCACCCAAGAAATGCTCAACAGCAATTACTGACTTTAAGCCACTACCTTTTCTCCCAAAATAATATACTTATGTGTGTGTATAGTTTTGAAGGTGGTTTGAAAGAACCGCCAAAATAGGTTCAAATTAATTCACATAAACTTCATCATTATATCATATCCACATTTAACTGCTTCTTTGGGGCAGAAAGACCTCTTACTTCATGCTACACCAAAATTGTACAATATTACCAACTTGTATGAAAGCTCAAAACTTTACACATGTGATATCAACATGTATCAATTGTCACAGGACAGTTGTGACCCACAACTGTCCGGTCACAACTGTCCTGGAAAAGATAGTCTCATTTGATTTTTGATGGTCAACACAAATGAACATTGACCATGCATTAACGGCAATCTATTCATCCTAGTGAAATTCTAAAAATTGTTTTTGACATATCACTTAATTATTAATCAATAACAATTTTTTGAATTTCGATAGGATAATTAGATTGACACTGATGTTTGATCAAAGTATAGTTGTGCTGCAGTCAAAAGTCAAATGAGACTATCTTTTTTTGAGACATAGGTAGTAGTATACTGGTACACATTAACGGACCCAGGACTTAAAAGAGGAAAGAGTAATGCTCATATGGGGTTTGAACCTGGACCACAAGGTTTAAAACTTAAAACATTGCACTTAACCCACTAAGCTAGACATGATACTTGAGTACGGGGTGCACTATCTAGATTTATTTTTAACAAACCAATACTTTCTATTCAAATATGAGAAAATATTGGATGCACGTGCACCCAATATCCCTAATGTGGATTCGCCCCTGCTGGCCCACTGTGTGCGCCACAACTACCTAACACTGAGGGCAAAGCCCAACAACCAAGGCTAGCAAAGCAACAATAAAACGAAAGATTGAAATCACCAACTCCACAGACAGCCAGGCAACAACCAGGAAATGAAAACCAAATTCAATCTTATATTTAATGTAACAAAGTATTTACACTGTGAAAATTAGATATCAGAATGAAAATTAATTAAGGTTTTTTTTTTTTTCATCTCATTGCCCTAAGAGTCTGTAAACTTGGTCTTTGAAGCAAAAACATGCTGTGAACAGGTGGATATCTTTCTGATAATAATTTTTTACATTAATATTTTAGTTAATTACAAGAATCCTAAGTTTATACACATATGAGCCCAGCAGAAATATAGCAGTGAACCCAAAATAAATACATATAACATCAGGCTAATGGACACTATACATAATGGTTTATTTACTTGACACTAAGTCAATGCAGAATTAAGGCAAATGTAAGGTTCTAGCATTGCACACGAGATATGTAAACATGCCTATGTGAGATGATAAGAATTTAACTTTGCCTGAAGTGCGGAGATAGATGTCAGGGAGATGGTTTAGACAGGTACTGTTGCCACTCTTCGGGCATATTCTTTGTTCTTGTCAGCATTCTTGAAGCTGCCCGTGTCAAGGGCAGGGCTAGTATTTCGTAGGCTGTAGGGGACTGCAATATCAAAATTGATGCCCCGGGCTCGTTACTGATTAGATTGGATGTCAACTTTAAATTTTTGTTATGTTATAGAGAAGTTTGTTCGCTCAAGTTTAGACCATACTGAAGAAACTGAATCATACCTTGGGGATCTTAAGCAGCTTCATGTTTGCTTCCTCTAGAGATTTATGACCTTTCTTTGAGTTGCAACTATGACAGGCAGTGACCTAAACCGAAAATTAAATTTATGTAACACATCCATCCAAGCAATTCGAGTCAATTAACAAGCAAATAATCCAAACATAAAAGCCGCTAAATTAGCTACTCCCAAGAACTTCAGGGGATTGTTAATTTTAATACTACTTCCATCTCAAAGAAAGGTTCTCCCGTTGAATGTACAGGGTTTTAACTTTTAAGAAAGCATCTGACTTTTAATGAACTTTCCTTTAGTACCCGTAAAATTCTTTTGGTCTCAAATCAGTGCGATCGATATTTTTTTCATCTCACAACTTTAAGTACACTATCGTTTGAGAAAACCCTCCTAACATTGCAAGGGGCGCTTTATTAGGGACGTGGCAAAATGGAATAGCGAAAACTTATTTTCGTCTAGGTGAAACACAGCTTATGCTCGAAGCTCTATATTAATCAATTCAGAAAGCAATAACACTCTAGGTGTGCCCATACTGTTTCTCATGTTTTTCTCTTTGAGATGAAATGATCGACAATCTAAGGAAAATAAATGTTTTATGAAGTCAACTTTGATTTTCGTCTCCCTAGATAATCAAAAGAAAGCATTTTTTATCCAGACAGTAACAGGATTGTTCATCAAGAATCATGGCCAACCGAAAGTACACCTAGTGAATGGTGAAGTTACAATGTAACAAGGTTGGTTATTTCCATACATAAACTTTGAGGTTGTCTTACCAGATTCTCCCAACTCCATTCCCCACCTCGTGATGTAGGTAAAATATGGTCAATGGTTAACCTGTCCTGGGAGGAACAGTACCTGATACAAAAAAAAAAAAAATAATAATAAGAAAGAGGCTACAGTCACTACCTAGACTTACAAATTGATAATCAGTATTATAAGGTTAGAGTGTTTTTTTTAAGTAGGAACTTCTGCATGAGGGAAAGCATGAGGAATTTCTGCTGAGTTCTGCACTAGTAAGAACAAAATTATATTCAAGGAGGTTGAAACTCAAAATGCTATGAAATATGAATACAGTGCCTAGTACATGTTCTGAACTTCATGGAACCCATGCCCTTGACAACACAGAGCTTTGGTACCATGTTAAGCTACTAACATATTGAACTGCTTGAGCTATTAGCTAGGGCCTCTAGCATCCATCTTTTTATTTTTACTATTGCAGTTGACTCTATGTTTAACTCCCCCTTGGAAAAAAAATCCTCCTGTGGGAAAGCTTGATCACCCTAAGGAAATTTCAATCTTTCAATTCCCTTTCAATCTTTCAATTCCCTTTTTCCTTGTTTTTGGTGTAATCTTTTGCCAAGAAGCTCTTGAGTTTGCTTCAAAAAAAAGGAGTCCGCGTTTCCAAATTTAAGCTTTAAGTTTTCATTATTAATTCAGTTCTTTCTGAAATCATGATACACATGATACTTCTCTGACCTATCATACATATAAATATAACTTTAGTGCAATTTGAAGAATATATACAGACGTAAAACTACTTTTCGAAAAAGCTTGACTTCCGAAATTTGACTGTTTTGCGACTGTGGGGCACATAAAAGTTTGGGGGCAAAAAAAAAAACACTAAATGAACAACCCCACATCTGTAGCAAGTTATCAGTAACTTCACTAGGAAGGAAGTTTTTAAGTGAAACTGCACTCAAAACTTGGTAGATAAACAATTTCGTTACTCAAAACATTGGCTTTATGTTCATAATGACAAAAAAGTTTTATGTTAGCTATTAGGCCAATTAAGCAATCCTTCCCCTCCATCCAAGCTTGGGGTTCAGCTCTGTAACACCCTCATCAAATGTGTAAATGCATTATCAACAACTAGTTAAGATTTACTGTATTTCACGTAATGACTTCTAGCGCAGTCCTCATTATAGTTATCACGGTTAACAATAGGGATGGAAATGGGGCATGTATGGGTCAGGTTTGATCTTTCCCAAATACACTCCTATGCAAGACTTCAAAAATCCCAATCCCTCCCCGCCCAGCCCAATGATTAAGCCAAAATCCGAACCCATCCCGCCTTGTTTACTCTAAAACTTGCAAGAACGATTGCCATTTTATTATGCCATACTATTATCTTCATTTTTTCCCTAAAATAATATATACATATATATACACACACCCACACACACACACACACACACACACACACATATATATATATAGGGTCGTGCTCCTGTGAGAACCTAAATATCGTGAGAACCGTGAGAACTTGGATACATTAGGTTTTTACCTAATGTATCCAATGGTTCACTTGGATACATTAGATACATTACTTGGATACATTAGGTTCTTACCTAATGTATCCAAGTTCTCATGGTTCTCACGATATTTAGGTTCTCATTTGAGCACCTACCTATATATATATATATATATATATATATATATAGGGTTAATGACAGATTAGGGCCTGAACTCCAGGGGGGGGTGCGTCTAAAAGGGGCCTGGATTTTTTTTTTGGCTAGATCAGGGCTCAATATCTAAATTTTTCGGCAGTTAAGGGCTTTTAAACGGAAATCGTTAGAAAAGTCAGTTAAATGCCATGTGCTGTGCACGTGATCGACTAAATGGATGGATTTGTAATGATATTAGTTAGTAAGGGCTTTAGTGAAATTTTTGAAACTCAAAAGGTTTAAAAATGAAATAAATATTTTTTCTTAAAAAATAATCTTTTTTTTTTAAATAATCAAGTATATAATAAAATAAGTAATTATCATATATAAAATAAATTTATCAAAATTATTAAACAAATTAATCTAATAGCTATATTAAATATAAAAGGATATAGATTATTTTCTAAATAATAAATTTTAAATAAAGAAATTTATAAATAAATTTAAACATTTCCCTTTTCAAAATTATTAAATATGAATCTTTCCTACCAAAATGTACAAAAAGTTGACATTTTCAGATGTCACTTAAAATAAAATTTGGACACTCATTTAGGGACATACTCCCTCCGTCCCATTTCAAATTGCAAAATTTACCATTTTGGGTGTCCCAACTAAAATTGCAAAATATTTAAATGGAAAGTTGTTAATAGTTTTTAATTAGTGGGTCCCACTTCTCATACTCACATCAACTAACCCACTTACTATTCCCTACCCACTTTCTGTCTCCTACCCAACTATCTACACTCACAACACATCACATTTTTTACTTTTTTCTTAATTCCCGTGTACACCTAGTATTTGCAATTTGAAATGGGACGGAGGGAGTAGGTAGTATTAACAATAATTATTAAACATTTCCCTTTTCATCATCTTCCATGAACACCCACCCATCCTCCACTTTAAACCACCATAGCCACCGCCGTTCACCACCATCCAACACCTCCACCACTTAGCACCACCAAAATGAGTGTCCAAAAACACCATTTACCACCCATAGCCACCATCGTTCACCACCCAGAAACGCATACACGCACACTCCCACAAAAACACAAAAACAACGCTCTTCATTTTTACCGGAGTCGGAGATGAGATCTGGAGAAGAAGAGAGTTGGGAGTCGCCGGCAGCCGCCACAACATTGCAGCAAGTTAGAGGAAAACAAAGCCGGATACCTAAGTTTCTTAGGCGATCCCGGCGGTGACGACGGTGATGAGATCTAGCCGATCAAAGACGAGGAAGCTCGTCGGAGATGAAAGTGAGACTGGAGAAGAAGAAGAGAGTTGGGAGTCGCCGATCGGCCGTCGATTGAGGGGAACGAGCGAGGCGGCGGCGTCCGATCGGTCGTTGATTGAAAGGGGAGGAGGGGGTGTGCGGCTTCAACAAATCTGGAGAAGGGGGTGTTGATGGATTGGGGTAGGGGAAAACAGAGAGAGAGAGAGAGAGAGAGAGAGTTGGGAGTCGCCGGCAGTTGGGAGTCGCCGGCATAGGGAGTCGCCGGCGTTGGGAGAGACGAGAAATTGGTGAAGGAGAAAACAGATAGGAGGGGGGCGTTTGAGCAAAGAGAGAGACAGGAGGGAGTATATGATAATTTAATTGAAACTTTTTTGCCCTCTAAGTTTCAAAAAATTCACTAAAGCCCTTACTAACTAATATCATTACAAATCCATCCATTTAGTCGATCACGTGCACAGCACATGGCACTTAACTGACTTTTCTAACGATTTCCGTCAAAAAGCCCTTAACTGCCAAAAATTTAGATATTGAGCCCTGATCTAGCGGGGAAAAAAAACCAGGCCCCTTTTAGACACACCCCCCTGGAGTTCAGGCCCTAATATGTCATTAACCCATATATATATATATATATATATATATATATATATATATATATATATATATATATATATATATATATATATATATATATATATATGAAAACATACAATACATTAAAAAGAGAGACCTAGTACTACAAGACCACCCCTTATGCGTGGGCTCCAAGGAAGGGACAGACCCACATCACATTATTGAACATAAATATGAGTAATATACAAGTATTACCAATATTTAGGGAAATCATTGTAAATAAATATTTATGTCATGTGAGTTCAGACTTGGAAGGGGCATCCCATTAGGAGCGGGTTCGGGTTTTTCACTATTCTTATTAACAATAGATACAAGACCATATTAATGATGATCACTTAAAGGCATAATATGCTATGTGAGGGTAGAATTCTTACGCATGGTAAAGATGAAATCATCTACGATGTATTGTCAATAAGAGATCAGTAACTGAAAAAAGCCTACCAACTATCAGCAGACTACTTACTGACAAGTGTAATCATCGCGACTTAGTATGCTTCCACGAGTAGCAGGGCGACTGATTTTTCTCCTCTTGAATTGAAGTAAGTGACGAACCTGGAAGAGGGGAACAAGTCAATTGCATCACAACATTCAGTGACCAAGAGGAAGAAAGAAATTACTGGATGCACATAATGGTTTGGAGGAGTTAGATCAAATTCAATAACTAACTGGAGTACCAATAATGTAGATCCACAAAGCAAAATAATTTTTTTTGGGATAAACACATTGCTTTTTACTGCTTACCCTCAAAACAGCAGGAATATAGAAGGATCGATCAAGAGAGTTAACGGTTTGATCATAATACTCCAGCACATCAGCCTGGGCAAAAAAGCAAGATCAAGAAACTAAGTATTTCTTGATAAAGTCGTATCTCTAACAATTGTGAGACAAAAGGAGGGGGCAAAAAGGCTTAGTATTCAATAATTTAGCCATTGGAAGTGGAAATGAAGTCCTAAGCAGAAATTAAGGAGAAACCTAATTTGCAAACTTTAAGAAGTAGCACTGAAAACTGATAAAATACTAGTTCATTTTTACTTACAACTAACTAGCATACTACCTCCTTCTCAGAAAGATAGTCCCATTTGGTTTTGATGGTCAACCTAAGTGAACTTTGACCAACAATATGTAAAAATTTAACAATCTTCATGAAATTCTAAAACTACTTATTGATAGTATTATTAATGGTGCATCAATAACAATGTTTAGAACATCATTACGATTATTGAATTATATATATTGTGAATCAAATAAATAAATTACTTTCACGAATTTTCAATCATAAGAGAATAATCAGCTCCTGTGAGTCTAACCTTCTCCATGAACTCCAGACAAATAGCACGTTTCCAGCAGACAACGTTGATAGGCCTAGCAGAAGGCAATTGCAACCAGATCTAGTGAGCTTTACTGCCAAGTTTTCAGAAAAAGAAGTAGCAATGTTTTCGGAGACTAATGTATTAAATCTTCAAGATAAGTGGCAATTCTAACAGAAGCGAAGCTAATAGAGAACAGAATCAAAGATGAAGAAACTGTGGAAATGGAAAAATTGTCAGAATACTTAACATATATTCCCTCTGTCCCGAAATGATCTTCTCATTACCATTTTTCATTGTCCCAAAAAGTTCTTCCCATTTCTACAATTTGAGCTTAAATGTGCATAAACGCAACATGGGTAGTGAAGCAAGTGTTCTATCCTCAAAAACTTTGAATAGTCAAATGCAAAGATCATTTTGGGACAAAGGGAGTACATGACAACCTGATTGCAAATTATAAGAAAAACAGCTAAATAAAAATTAACCTGTAAGCATTGTCCAGGACCAAACCCCTAAAACAAGATAGATCGTCAATTTCAACCTCATAGTCTTCCAAAAGATCCTCAAAAATCGCCTCACCGCCAGCATTCAAAATCTCCTCCCTGTTATTCAATTGCTTGTACGCGTGATTTCCAGACGAAGATGATGAAGATCTTGAGACGCAAACTCTGGATTTACGAGGATAATTGAAATTGAGGAGCTTGCGTTTGTGAATGTCTGGTGGAATTGGAATTAAAATTGGGGAAACATCAACTGATCTTAAACTCCCACCGGCTACTGCCGCCGCCGACGGCGTCGACATTGAGTCGCCATTGAAGAGGCGTCCTCGTGCTGTTAACCGCGCCATTGGAGTCGGTGAACGATCTTTCTTGTGGGATTTTGATTCGTGAATAGGGAGAAATAAATTAAAATAAGTTTGGAGAGAAAAATCCGTTACCACATATTCCCTCCATTTTTGCTTAAGAAAATATCTACTAACGCCGTTAATGTCAAAGTTAGGAAATAACATTCCGTCACGTATGTTACAACTTACAAGGGGTTCAATTTTCTTTAGCAATACAAGGGGTTCAATATTCCGTCACGTATGTTACAACATATTCTCTTCAAGTATCATTCGCTGTAATATGTTCTAGTGGTGAAACTCCATAGGAGCTTGTAATAGGTAGGCGCAATAGATTTGTAATAGACTCTGTAGGGATTTGTAAAACGATGTCAATTGCTTTGAAATGAATGATATGTTACAATTGTTTAAAAACAAAAAAAACTTTGGAAAATGTCATTTTACCCTCTATAAAAAAAATTGAGACCATCATTAAAATTAGTAATTTAATTAGTTTGTCGGTTTTTCTAACGTTTCGTATGTCTTTAGCGCACATGATAAGACTAAGACTTAAATGTGACAGTGAATCTATGTAACCACATCAACTTTTAGTATTATGTTGAGATTCATATGTAAAATTGCTATAATTACATAAATTATTTTCATATTTAAGCCTTATCATTTGTTTTAAAGACGCACGTCAAAAAAAAATACTGTTTACACCCTCTTTCTTAAAACTATTGCATACAAAGTACAATGTATATACACTCCGCACGTAAAAATGGTGATATTTAATTTTTTATGGTTAACTTTATTAATGAATCATGTGAAATTTCATTTTTTATCGAAATTAAGGCCAGTTGAAATAAAAGTTAAAATGGGATTGAGTTTTTGGGACGAAAAGAGATGCTACCTCAGTTCCAGCTCAATGTGCACTGTTTGACTTTTCTGGTCAACTTGACTGAACTTTGACCTTAATTTTATGAAAATCTATATATCTCTAAGCAATTTTGAAAGATGTTATTGATACTATTTCTAACAATAAAACAATAACAATTTTTAAATTTGTATAATAATAGCTAGATTTTCACAAAATAATGGTCAAAGTTCGAATGAATTGACCGCATGAACAGTAAAAGTGCGCATGGAGCTGGAACGAGGTAGTATAATAATGTACAGAATCTATCAATTGCATCTCTCAATTGCATATCCAAAACAAACTGATTAAGATCATACAGCTTCAGTTACAGCTTCACTACCTTAAGAAACATAGCCACCATTGGCACGAATAACCTGACCATTAATCCACTCTCCGGCGTCGCTAGCCAAGAACCCGATCACCGGCGCCACATCTTCCGTCTCCCCTAGCCTTCCCAGTGGGCACTCCTCCACAGCCCTCTTCACCATTTCCTCCGTCTTCCCTTTATAGAACATCTCCGTTGCAATCGGCCCGGGTGCCACGCAATTCGCCGTTATCCCAGTCCCTTTCAGCTCCTTCGCCAGTATCTTCACCATCGCCTCCACCGCTGCCTTCGACGCTGTGTACGCCCCGTACCCTGGTTTCAACGCCGCCACCAGAGAAGTTGTCAAGCAAATGATTCTCCCACCTCCGCCTTTCTTCAAACGGTTGGCGGCCTCCCTGCAGCATAAGAACGCACCCCTCGTGTTGACCGCGAATGTGCGGTCGAATTCTTCGAGGGAGGTGTTGGGGATTGATGGGTAGGTTGGGTCTAGGATGCCGGCGGAGTTGATTAGGATGTGAGGTGGCGAATTGAAGGCGGATTCGGCGGCATCAAAAAGGGATATTACCTGGGTTGGGTCGGAGATGTCGGCTTGGATGGCGACGGCGCGTGGATGATCCGGTGAGCCGGAGTTGAGCTGGGTTACGAGGAGCTCGGCGGTGGTGGAGCTGGACGTGGAGGTGTAGTTGATAACGAGCTTGGCGCCGAGGGAAGCTAGGTGGAGGGCGATCGCACGGCCGATTCCACGGGAGGCGCCGGTAACAATGGCGATTCGGTCATGGAGAGGAAGGGATTGTTGAACAGTGCTTGATTCCGCCATGGATGATTAGCGGATTGGAGATGGAGTACTGATTTATGGAATTTCAGTCTCTCGTGGAGTGGAGTATCATGTCTTGGTAAAATACGTCACTGCACAAGTCACCACTAATTTCTACTCTCTCGGTCCCGGTTTAGGTTTAACGTTCTTATTTTGACTTTGCACATTTATTAAGGAATCAAGGCAAATTTGAGTAAAGAATAGTGGTAGGTGGAGGATATAATTGTCTATTCATAAAGCGAATAGGTGAAAAGTAGATGAGCTAGTGATGGGCTTGTAATATACTCCCTCCGTCCCAGAGTATATGTTCACTCCCCCATATACACGGAGATTAAGAAATTGTGGAAGTGATATACTCCCTCCGTCCCATTTTAAGAGTAAAAAAATGAGTGGGTTCAAGAATTATGAAAAAGTGATGTGTTGTGAGTGTTGATAGTTGGGTAGGAGAGAGAAAGTGAGGTAGAGAAGAAAAGTTAGTGCGTAATTGTTGTATGACATGTAGGACTCACTTTTCATTTTAGGATTTTGACTCTTAAAATGGGACGGAGGGAGCAAATGTTGCGAGTATAAAAGTAAAGTAGGAGGGAGAATGAGTGGGAAGGAATAGTAATTGGTGTTGTGAGTATAAAAGTAAAGTATGAGAGAGAAAGTGGGGGGAATAGTTAAGATTCTTTGTCATTTTCGGAAGTGGACATATACTCTGGGACGGATTAAAAAAGAAATGTGGACATATACTCTGGGACGGAGGGAGTATGAACCTTATGAGGACAAAAATGTCCAAAAACACTATTCATCTTTTGTCATTTAAAGAATAAAACAACTAAGAACTTTAAACTAAACTGGGACATACAAAAAATGAAAGTAAGAACTTTAAGCTGAGACGAAGAGAGTAAATCGTTAAATTACTGGTGGTACAGAGTGCAGCAGTACAAATAACACAAAATCTTTGTCTCCAGTTACGCAGTATAACTCACAAAGAGGTTTACCATTTGGTTATGAAACTGAGCATATCAACACAACAAATTCCCTTCAATACCCTCCACATATGCATTATAATCAGCAACGATACTGATTTCTTTATCATGCAAAAGATTGCCATTCACAAAAAGTAAAAGGAAGAAGCAAATGTCAAAAACAAATAAAAAGAAAAAGAAAACTTCAAACCTAAACAATAAATCCACCGTTGACTCGAACAACTTGACCGTTGACCCATTCCCCTGCATCACTAGCCAAGAACCCAACAGCCTGAGCCACGTCTTTAGGTTCACCCAATCTCCCCAACGGCGAACCCTCAGCAAATCTCTTCACCATCTCCTCGGTTTTACCAGCAAAGAAGAGCTCAGTAGCAACAGGACCAGGTGCAATACAGTTAGCAGTAATCCCACTCCTCTTCAATTCCTTAGCCAAAATCTTGACCATTGATTCAACCGCTGCTTTAGAAGCTGTGTAGGCCCCGTACCCTGGTTGTGATGCACCCACCAATGACGTTGATATCATGATGATCCTCCCGCCTCCTCCACGTTTCAAACGATTAGCCCCCTCACGGCTGCACAGGAACGCACCCCTAGCGTTGACATTAAATATCATGTCCCAATCTTCTACTGTTGTGTTGACTAAAGTTGGGTACTTTGGGTCCATTACACCTGCACTGTGGACTAGGATATGAGCTTGGGTTCCAAATTCTTGCTCGGCTCGGTCAAAGAGGAGTTTGACTTGATCTGGTTCGGAGATGTTGGCTTGAACTGCTACTGCCACATGATTGGAATCGGATGATGAGTTGAGCTCAGATGCTAGTTGATCAGCTTGGTTTGAATTGGAGGCGTAATTTATGATAATCTTTGCACCGAGTGATCGGAGGTGGAGTGAAATGGCACGTCCGATTCCACGCGAACCACCGGTTACTATTGCCACCCGGCCTTTTAGCGGAAGGAGAGGAGATGGGTGTTCTTTTGTGGGGTCCCCTGCCATGTTAAAGATCTTGTTAGTGTGTTTGATGATTGAAGTTTGGTTTTTTTAACATCTATTTATACTGGGGGGTTGGATTTCAATAATGGGTAAGATAGGGTCATGTTCAACTTGTAGAAAAACTAATTGTTAAATGCAGAGGTCAGCAATTACGTGGGAAGGCAGTGGCTGGTCAAATAAGTTTGACTTTATTATACTACCTCCTTTCCCGCTCAATGTGCATTGTTTGACTTTCTGGTCAACTTGACTGAACTTTGACCTTAATTTTATGAAAAATCTATATATCTCTAAGCAATTTTGAAAGATGTTATTGATACTATTTCTAACAATAAAACAATAACAATTTTTAAATTTGTATAATAATAGCTAGATTTTCACAAAATAATGGTCAAATTCGAATGAATTGACCGCATGAACAGTAAAAGTGCACATTGAGATGGGACGGAAGTAGTACATCATATATCATGAGATATAATAACTATAAGTCAAGTTGGCTGCAACTTGTAGAAAAACCAAGTGTTCTATTCTAGTAGTAATACATTATACATCTTGCATTAAGAGCCTTCTCTTTCTTTAAGAGGTAGGAGTAGTATGAAGTTTCTGCATTTAAGTGTTCTTGGAACCATTAATGTAGGAAGTAGGTATCCAGAAAAGGCTTTCATGGAAGATAACAACTTTTTTTCTAACTTTCCTTCTTTTCTGGAACTACGAAGGCTGGCACGCTCCAGGACCCCGCACATAGTGGGAGCTGTTGTAGCATCATATTTCACTTTTAAAAAATATATATATAATAACTCTTAATTCAGAATCGTTTTGGGACTAATAAGAAAAAAAGTCAAAAGTGTCGCTCAGTTTTCAAATGTAATGACACTAGTATCCAAAAGCCCGTGCCAATGGCACGGGTCTGTACAAAAACAATGTCAATACAAAATGATGATAATATGAAAATGGGTTATAAACATGATAATAGTACAGTGAGTGACATTATAAACACGATGACAGTGTAGAGTATGTCTAAAATCATATAATCCACCTTATAATTCAAACATGTAACCCTACCAAATGGAAGAACAATGTCAGTTTCTCCCCCATGATCACGATATATCAAAAATTTGAACAATGTCACACCTCCTCACTCATTTTATGTACAGTGTTCATTAAAGCAACAATAATATTAACCAAAATCAAACATCGATTATTTACATAATTTTTCTCATTTCCTAAATGTTAGCCCAAGGCCTTAACCCCAAGCAAGTTAGCATTTACTACCTCACGCTACAACACATGCATGCTATTTTTTTATCACTATACAACTGTGGACCAATCATCTACTTAAAGTGTAATCACGCCCATATCCATACTCATGCTCACACTCACACTCACACTCACACTCACATTCACACTCACACTCCCACTCACACTCAACTTGTCCAACTTGAACTTATGATTAATATTTTCTATGGTTTTAAGGGTTAACAAACATGAGGTCTTAAAGATCACAAAACACATCCATAAATATCAAAACTTCAAACAAACACAAACTTCTCCTATTCCAAGAACAAAGGCTTGAACCAAAGAAAGAAAATTCAGCTGCTTTGTACAGAACAGTATCGTAATCCCTGTTCTATCTTGTCAAACAAAACAGTTGAATATCTATTAATTATTCGACCCAAAATGAATGGCCAACTGATAATTTTTAAGTATTGCAAGTATACATTGAACTACAAATTTAAAAGGTGAGAATTCAATGAAAAACATGGGTCCTTCCATACCTGCATCAAGAGCAGGCCCTCATATCCTTCAAATACATTGCTCATATTTCGTTCCCCCCCACCTCCCAAAGGAAGAACGTTCAATGGTCACTGCAAAAGAAAGGAGGTAAAGAGAAATTTAGAACCGGAGTGACCAATTTCTTGTATCCAATACATTCAAAAGCTGTCAAATTTTCAGATCACAAATACCCAATTATGCAAATGATAGCATAAATTAGAAACAACAAAAAAGCAAACATGTATAAATTGTGGGCTGTTCACATGAGCGAAAAATCATTTGTCGGTCTGTGTGTCGAATTTGTTGATTAGAAATTTCGACATCATCGTCCTAGACAAATTTTGTTACTATCAACTTAGGCAATATAATCATATTTCTCAAACTCAATTAAAAATATACGTATTCCTATTGACAATGTGATAAATGAGCGGACTAAAAGATGGTAACAAAAAATACATCCGGTGGTGATGCCGGTTCTTTTCCTTTTTGAGAAGGTGGGTCCATTGAGTCCACTGGATGTTTAACCTGTAAGAGACAAAAATAATGTAAAATGACATGGATCAAAAAGAAATATTAGCAATGACACTTCCATCCTGATAAGTGAAATAACAGAGAACCAAAAAGAAAAGAAAAAAGTCAAATTCCACCCAACTACAATAACTAAAACACCAAATACAACAATCAATTAAAAAAACTCTGGTTGGGACGGATGGGATACATGAATGCAGAGTTCAGTGCGCACTGGCCTTATTAAGGAATGTTTCATTTTGATTTTGCTATACAGTTGCAATTCACAAATTTTACCAAGTATCAAGTGTATCTCAATATCTAGTATGTGTGTATGTTAGAGATTTCCTAGAACACCCCCCCCCCCCCACCCACCCACCTTCCACATCAAGTTATTAACCACAGGAAATAAAATGCAAATCCCACCCTAATACAATAATTAATTCCCAGAAAAGAAAAAAAATAAAAAAAGTGGGGCTGGGTAACAAAGTCAATACAGGGATGTATGTACATGACTGCATTAGCTGAATGCATTGAGATCATTGGCTGATTTGAAAGCAAGGTTGGGAACCAAACACTGTTTGTAGGATAGAACAATTACACAAAAAAAAAAAAAAAAAAAATGAGACTGGGACGGATGGAAATGAACCAAAGAAAAAAGTTCTGTTGATGTACCTGCAGCTTGCACATAAAGTCATAATATTTCTTTGTCTTTTGTGTACAAATTTAAAGATTTCTACTCAGTTAACTGTCCTGGTTTGGGAAGGGCAGTGTGGTGGATCTTGAAAATCATGAATCAAACGGAACAGTAAACAAAATTGTCAACCACTACTTTCTCTGTCCCAAAAAGGAAAAAAAAAATGGGGTTGGGACGGATGGGAACGACAGTGTGGTGAAAAATGTTAAAAAGATCGAAAATCATGAATCCAACGGAACAGTAAACATGAAGCTCGAAAATTGTCAGGCGCTACTTTCTCTGTCTCAAAATAATACTGCATTAACATCATTCTTTAATGGCAAAGCTTAGCACATCAGTTGAATATGTAGTCATGAACAAAACTAAAGTCAACTATATTCTTTGTAATTATGAAGGAAGTGTGTGATTTTTTCTTTATGAAAAACAAAAATAAACATTTATTTTATTTTGGGACGGAGATAGTAAATATTTTGTAGCTACATCACTAACTGACATTGCCAAACATACACACAATTGTACATCAATCATGAAGAAGCAAGTCACTGAATCAATCTTAATCACCTAAAGTTTAGTGCACATTTTGAATTCAGTATTTTCCTATACAAATATAATGCCTTCGATTCTTAACGACCGACCTAAGGGCACTTGCCCAACCAACCGAGTTGTGTGCTGGAAGCCTTTTAAATCATTCTTCTGAATGAGTTTGACGTAACTTGTTGAAAAAAAAAAGTCTTCCTGTTTTTTCCACTACCCTTTCAGTTCAGTTGTCTTGCCATTCTTAATAAATGACGACTTCGTTTCTTTGAAGATCCATAGACACATACTATAATCCTTCACTAATTCACCAACCTCAGTACCATAAGCTCGCAGCCTCCCAATGGTTAACTTTTCATCTTCTTCTGGGAACTTATGGGGTCATTATCCCTTCAAAGCTTGGACATTTGTATTTACTAATCATTGCATCACCACAGCAACTATTTACCAAGTCATACTCCTACAACTTACTTGTGGATAGGCCTGGCAATTTTGACCCGTTACCCACTAACCCGCACAACCCAACCCATTATAACCCAACCCAACCCAACCCATTTAAGTTAGCGGGTTGAAACGGGTTACCCGTCTCAACCCGTTAAGCTTAACGGGTTGACCCGACCCAACCCGCTTTAACCCGTAAACTTAAACAGGTAGAATTAATAAATTTAAGGCACCTTGGCCAAAAAAAATTAAACGGGTCGGCCCGTTTCAACCCGTCAACCCAACCCGTTTCAACCCAACCCATTTGACCCGACAGTTTAAACGGGTTGTAGTGTGGTTGACCCGTTTCAACCCGTTAACCCGCCACAACCCAACCCGCACAATTGCCAGGCCTACTAGTGGATCACCAGAAAATGGAATTTGTAACCCTGACTTTGGATTCGAGTGACTATTTTACCAAATCTTACTCCTACAACTTATAATTTCTTTAACAATCCCATCGGTAGAAGGGATATTAGGCATCTTTTGCTACACATACAGAGCAATTGACTGTTGGGTTTCGTAGTAACATGCGCAGCGGAATTAAGCATTTAAAATTTATAAAACCCAAAGCCCATAGATCCATTCATATGATTAAGTCAAATACAACATAATGAATACTAGAATACTAACCCTTGATGCCTTTGATTTTGCAACCTTGAATTCGATGGAGGCTTGAAATCTTGATCATGAACAAAGCAAGAATCACGAACTATGAAGATGATAAGTTTCACCCTCTAGCGGTATCCACACCACGAACGAATATCAAGAACACTTGATCTTGGTTGCTAGACCAAATTATGAAACACGCTTTCACAATTGTAAGAACTATACGGAATTATGAATATTCTTGTTCTTCACTTGTGGGATCTTAGAACAAGAAAATAACCTCCCAAAACCCTTTGGAGGCACTCATAATCATGTGCTTAATCACTGCTGAAAGGATCCTTAAATAGGTCCTAATCCTTAACCCTTAAGGACTTAGGAAACCTAAATCCCGTCACCAAATTAGGCAACAAAGAATTCTGGCCGACTTGACTGGCACGGTCGTGCCCTACAATCTGGCACGGTCGTGCCATCTAGTCCGCGCGAATTCCCCAGCCGCCCATTTTCGGCACGGTCGTGCTTGGTAATTTGGCACGGTCGTGCCAATCATGTCGACAGGTTTGCCTTGGTTTGGATTTATGGCACGACCGTGCCATTTTAAGGCGCACGACCGTGCCAGAGCCAAACACTGATATTTTTCCATAATTCTCATTTGGTCCTTTACGATTCGTTCTATTTGTGTGTGACCCTCTAGGATTACACTAAGTTGGCAATGAGCACAAACATGAACCCATAAGATATGATTAGGTTCTAGCAAACCGTCATACCTACCCAAATAGTGTAACTAGATACAAGTTCGCATTCCTTTTAGAACATGTCACAATCCCTTTGTCCACGATGTCATTGAACACAAGTCATGGTCAACAGGTCAACTTGTATTGTTCAATACTTTCTCGATTCCGAATATGTTGATAATCCAAATGATATTGATCCAATCAATCCATTTGAGTTTGGCCAAACATTTCACCAACATCATTCCTTCGAGGGGCCCAAGCTTGACATCTCTCCGAAGAGGGACAAATCCATTTAGCTTATTATTCTTCCCTACGTGAATCCAATCATGCCAATCATACCCTTTATAACTACCGTGTTAAGGCAGCGTTTGAATATGTCAAACATAATGTTCATCAAGTGGAAGACTATAATAACTTCATGTCTAAGGATTCAAATGACATAACTAATATGAGATTTATATATGACATCGACCATGACATAAATCTCATACCGCGGGTCATGTCCAGTACCTTGTTCCAACAAGTACCCATAAATCTAACATGATCATCCCATGATCATTTAGCATTTATACTAGTGCTTAACAAGCTCTAGGGACGGAGATTATTATAAGCAAACACGAGCCATAATAATAATCTTATTATCTCTTTATTATTATGAATAAAATGATAACTTATACAACGTTTAACAAACGTGCCTAGGGCACCAACACCAACAATAGACATATATTAAACCAACAAAATCATAAAAATCCCACGAAATTGAAACACACATACAAAATTATGGTCGAAGTTTAGTCCGGCGATTCCTCGGAACTGCTGAGTTTGCTCCGAACACGCTAATAAACGCCATCTGTCAAAAAGATTTCGACGAATTCCACCAAGATTTTGTAGCGGAAATTGAAGATCGGACACCGGTAACTGTTTATAATCTTATAGCGAAATCAATTTTCTGATCTGTGGAAGACAAATACAGAGAGGGCAGGAAAGGGGAGAGTATGCGGGGTAAAACGGTTGCCCAAAAATAGTCGCCATTTTCTGCAACTGATCTAACCCTTGCGTGAATAGATTTCTCTTTGTTTGAGAAACCTCGACCTAAACGTAGGGGCTGCACAACCGCCGTGAACTGCCATGGAGATAGGTGAATCTCAGCCACTCTTTATGGTGGTTGAGAACTCATCTCAGCCCTTCTTTATGATTCAGTTATTCCTGACAATGATGCAGCCAAAAAGAGCAACATACAAAGAGGGTACCAAATGGCAGAAGTAACCTTTGTTTCCACTGGGCAAGAGGAGACTTTTTCTATGAGAAGAATATAAAAATTTGATAAAACAAAACAAAAAAGAACATCCATGGACCAATTCCAATTCGAAAACTCTATCCTTATCAACGACACCACAGATTGAGCTGTATTTCTATGAAGTCTATATATGCATGTACAAACAAAGAATCATGTACAAACAAAGAATATTGGACTAACTGACAAAAAAAAAATAATACAGTAAATTAAATTGCTGAAGCAAACTAAAGAGAAAAGGAATTGAAGAAAACAGTTACAGGGCTTGTTAACAACTGGAAGATGTACATTTACACGGGAGTATAAAAATAACAAAATTTAAAAGAATCACCTTCTCAAAACGATTGTCCCTGAACACCATTCCACTGCATTTACCACGCTGCATATACACCGAAAAAATTGTTCAACCCAAAGATTAAACTACTTAAATTGAAGCAATCAGATAACAAATTGAAAAGAAATGAATAGCGCAAAGAGAAGGTACAAAGAGAATGAATAGCACAATTGAGAGGGAGGCGACTATCTGACGGTGACCGGAGAAAAGAGATCGATGGAGGGTTTTGGAACCGTTCGACAACCGCATGGTTCATCGCCGTCGGATTAGAACAATTACCAATCAATCCTGACCTCTCTTTATCCCAAGCTAAGAGGCAGTTATTCCTTTCCTGTATTGTATTATAGACTAGTATCCAAAAGCCCGTGCCAATGGCACGGGTCTGTACAAAAACAATGACATTACAAAATAATGATAATATGAAAATGGGTTATAGACATGATAATAGTACAATGAGTGACATTATAGACACGATGACATTGAGGAGTACGTCTAAAATCATGTAATCCACCTTTTAATTCGAACCTTTAACCCCTACCAAATAGAAGAACAATGTCTTTCTCCCCCCGTAACCATGATATATCAAAAATATGAAAATAATTAATTTGGGACGGAGGGAGTAAGTGAAAAATGTAAAAAATATTTTGGCATGGAGGGGGTATGTAAACTCATTTAAAGAGATGAAAATAGTGCAAAGAAGGTTGGTAACCGGAAAATGCGTTTGTTTTTCTCAAAGTGAAAAGATATAGGGCCGGTTCAAAGAAACTCTTATTTAGAATTTAGAATGAAAAAAAAAAAAAAAAGATTGTTTGAAATTAAAGTGAGTACCTGCATCCCCAACCCCAAAGTCAAGAAAGAAAATAGTAATCACATTAGATTTTTATGATAAGGCCAGACAAAAAAAGATTGTTGAAATTAAAAGCAAAACAATAACTTTAACTTCATCAACATGAACACATGGGAAAATTCGAAGTCAAATCCTATAAGAACAGAATTGATTTACAGCAACATTTCTCTCTTCCTAACCCACTGACGCAAACTTTCTTGCTTTACATCACTTACACATTAGTACCAAATCTATATCCATCTGATCCGACTTCAATGCTTTAATTCGGCTACACAACAACCCCCATATCTCATCTGGTCTCCTTAGCATCGGTAATTAAACCATCTCAGAAATCAAGGTGATGTAAGTCTGTTAATTATTTCATTATAATAATTTTAATTTCCTCAATTAAATGCTTCAATGTTTTGGTAATCATAAGTTATAAATGGTTCAAAAGTATATAAAATCTGCAACTTATCATGGTATACAAACTGACTTGTATAGAGATGTAGAATATACATGCCTGATCAAAGGCAAAATGCAAATAAATAAAATGTAAACCCGGTCCCTAAATCATACAAATAAACAATCATATTCAATCTAAAACAAAATGTCCATAAATCACATTACTCACAATGTATTCATCTTTCTTTCAAACTGCAGTTTTTTTTCTTTTTCGTTCTTTCGTAATTGAAATAACAATGTCCATAAATCACAATAAGCAATGTTCTTGAAAGGGATAAATTTAACCGTCATAGTCGTCCATCAGAGAGGAGAGATCGTGGGAGAGAACAGAGATCGTGGGAGTGAAAGGGATTCTAAGCCGTAGGATTAGTTTTTCACGTTTCAACCGCCCAAACTAAAACACTAACGTCAACCTATTATGAATCAGTTAGGCTTAGAAACCTAACACATTTATCCCGTCGCTCCATTTTGGTGTGAATGACTTTCTATTTCTTGATTTAGAAAAAAAAAATAGAGCATATTTACACATTGCTTAACTACGGGCAAATTTGATATATAAAACCACGAATAGCACCACCATATGGTCCATGACACATCACTGGTCCCTAGTCCCATTTCAAAAGGAAGAACAACCTAGTCTTAAACTTCAAAGCTACAGCAATCTATAATCAGATCAAAGAACTCACAGTTTCATCCATCTTTCACAATTAAACTTAAAAATAATATACTTATAATGTGTCATCTACTAATCCAGCGAGCCCACTATCATCATATTGAATAAGATGAATTATGTTGCTGCTATATTCAGGGTACTAATATAATAGGTGTTTCAGGCAGCTCCTTTTGCAAGTTCCATTTGAAGCCAAGAGTTCAATAACACTCACCACACATACACACTCAATAATCCTAAGTGACAATGGCCACGCCCTCATTCCCCAACAACATTTAGTGATGAATCCCATGACTATACACTCTACAAAACCTTTCCCATCCATACTCACCATTGGTCGTCGATACCGAATCCCTTTTTCCCTTCCTACTTTCTAATCAATGTTATAGTTACTACCTTCCGAATTTCGGGCTGACCCAATTATTACATTTCAAACTAATCTTTTATCTATAACCATGCAAACCCATACAACCAATATTCCAACCAAGCCTCGAGGACTTTTCTCAGACCAATATGCACACCAAAATAACTAAAGAACAACTCTAAAGGATTTTGATTTTTATAAAAAAAAAAAAAAAAAAAAAAAAAAAAAAAAAAAAAACTCTAAACCATTAAAAACATTACCCAATGGGCTGCACAATGATGAACAATATAGATTAGGATCCATTCCCACCCCACGCTCATGACAACCCACTTAGTTTGCCGGTTTAACTATTAGAGAATTGATTGCACTTGTTTATTAACCTTCTGGATTTCACATTGATGGTTATCTCATATCAGCAAACATAACTGATTTAGATCATAAGTAATGCCTGTGAGTAAACTATGATTCCAATATAAGCCTTTCAATCAAACTGCAAACATACAAAATTTGTACAATCCACATATTTGATGAAATTTTAGTTCCAGCAAGTTAGTTGGATGTGGTAGGGGGATTCATAACCATAATAATTGTATCAATCACTCAGTGTATCTCTGCATCCTAGCTAAATTTTGGTACACTCTTCATCATGAACTTATAATCCTCTCTCAACCAAAGCTCCCCCCCCCCCCCATTGCTTAATAAAAAGGAGATCTACAAAATAAAGAAAAAAAATCAAAGATAAGGCATCGTTGCATATTCACTATGGAGAGAGAGAGAGAGAGAGAGAGAGAGAGAGTACCTGATATGTGCAATTGGAAAAGGGTAATTTTTAATCCTCCAGGTTTTACGAAACCAAACAGAACCAAATTGAGGTGACCAACTCTGGACTTCAAATTAATATTGAATCAATGTTTTCAAAGGGAATTTGACGAATAGGAGTCTTCGGAGTCACGGGCAGGCCGTTCGTTGCGAAACCTAATATTCACGAACCCCATCAGCGATTAACACTAAGCACTCATATAAGCACTGAGATAAGGTATGAAAGAACTGATTTAGCTAGGATGAAGAGCAGCGGATTGGCTTGATGTGGTGTTTCTTACGATTGAATATAGAATAAGCGAAGAGGACGTCGTCATTTGGAGAGAGTATAAGCGGCAAAGAGGACGTCGTCATTGGAGAGAGTATAAGCGAAGAGGAAACCTGCAGTAGGAACTGCTCAGCAACCGTCTTTCTTTTACCGGCTTCAATTCTGTAGATAGATCGTGGGAGGGAAAGGGAACACAGGCCGTCCGATGAGAGCGGTTGCAAATAAATCACAGCCGCTCTTTATCCCAGGCTAAGAGGCAGTTATTTGGGAGGTGTATTGTTATAGATGATATCTGGAAAAGTTTCATATAAAAGAAAATTCAGCTGGCAATATTATATAGTGAAAGTTACGCCATAACTCTAGTGGAAATCAGCGCCTGGTAGTAGACATCATGTATTCATCCAGAGTTTGGCAGGAAGACAACTAGAAAATAGAAAGTGTACTATTCTGTTTCCCTCCTAGTTTTGTTTGAAGAACTCCCTAGGTTTTCTGAGTAAGGTTGCGTTTGATAGCATCAAACATCAAGTGCTTGATGCTTAATACATTGAAGGGTAATTTGGAGGTAGGATGCATGATTTAATTCTTTCATTCAACTTGAATATGTCCAACATCCTCTTAATGATTGAGAATCAAAATCATTGCTTAAGCATTAAGAGCCTCACTCAACATTCAACATCTAGCGCTCAATGTGATCAAATGCATCCTACCTCCAAATTACACTACATTATATTAAGCATCAAGCATTTGATGCTACCAAACGCAACCTAAAGATGTGTGTGTGTGTGTGTGTGTGTGTGTGTGTGTGTGTGTGTGTGTGTGACTGAGAGAAAGAGAGAGAGAGAGATCTTACCTGTCATAACAGCCAGAAAAAGGAAGGGTATTTTTGTGACAGATCCCGCTGAAAGAAGCTCATGACTGTGGATAAGTGGATCACAACAACATGTGATTTAGGAATCAACGTAAGTTGGATCGATGTAAATCAGGTAACAAAGGAAATTCCATGTGCGTTTGCTGCTTCATCATATCAAAGAAAAATAAAGAGGAAATAAACAGTCAGATAAAGAACAACTTCAGTATTCTTAACTATATTGAAGGCAAACAAATAAAGCTTACTTCTTGAGCTGATTATGTCAAGGGAAAATGGAACAGTTACAAATATTAATACTTTTTCTAGAATACAACAGGAAATTTCAACTGGAAAAGATTAAAGAGATTACCATGTAATGAAAAAGAGTCGTCCAAAGTAGAGATCTGAAATTCCATGTGGAAGAGGCAGTTTGGGTATCTTCAACACAAATCAATCCTCTTCAAGTATAGCTCACCAATAGTCTTTGCACGAACAGACCCCACCCCCAAAATGATGAAACCGGTATGAATCGCGTACTATAATTTCCCGATTCGAAACTTTGGACACATACTTTATCCAATTATGACAATCATTGCAGACACGGAGATTCTTAATCACCCGTAAGGGAATTGTATCAGACAAGGTTAGAAGTCCAAAAGTAATTGCCAACTTCTCACTATGTATAAATGTAGTTGGGTCCTTTTGCC
This sequence comes from Campanula takesimana, assembly GCA_026119855.1. Lineage (NCBI taxonomy): Eukaryota > Viridiplantae > Streptophyta > Magnoliopsida > Asterales > Campanulaceae > Campanula > Campanula takesimana. The sequence continues at coordinate 986,965 of JAOWBW010000333.1, forward strand.
CTTGCTCTAACTCATTCAAAAGGCTGTACCGATCCTGTACATATCCAATTGCAGCAGCTCGCTTATTAAGATCTTCCAAGAATTCATAAATCTTATCTGCAAGTGGATGGAGACGATCACCAACAAAGAATGCATGAACTGAATTCTTGACCTCAATCCAGCTACGACCAGGAACTTTCTTCACACCTTTGTCTTTCATTAACTGCCTCGTTCGATCCCTATAATCCCACTTCCCAGAAACTGCATACATATTTGACAAAAGTACATAAGTAGCAGAGTCTTCAGGTTCTAATTCAAGAAGATGACTTGCAGCCATTTCTCCAACTTCTATGTTCTTGTGAACAGTACACGCACTTAAAAGTGTCCTCCACACCATTGCATCTGGTTCGATAGGCATAGATTTTATAAAATCTCGTGCACGGACCAGAAATCCAGACCGCCCAAGTATGTCTATAACACAAGCATAGTGTTCAGGTTTTGGCACTAGCCCATAAACCTGACTCATGGAATTGAAATATTCAAGCCCCTTGTCGACCAACCCCACATGGCTACAAGCTGTTAAGACACCTACAAAAGTAACATAGTTTGGCGTGAAGCCAAGACTTTTCATTTCTTCAAAGAGTTCTATTGCTTCATTACCGCATCCATGTTGGGAATAGCCCGTAATCATGGCATTCCATGAAACCTCATTTTTATCGGGCATTTCAAGAAACTCTCTTTTGGCATCGTCGAGGCTTCCACACTTGGCATATAATGTTATTAGAACATTTGACGCCTCCGTTTCTACATGGTTTCCTGTTTTTATCATTCTTGCATGAATCAACTTCCCTTGCTTTATATTTGCTGTATTAGCAGCAGCACTAACTGCAGAGCCATATGTGAACATATTAGCTTCTATTCCAACTTCATTCATTTGAGAAAACACTCTTAAGGCCTCCTCATAGTGCCCACTTTGTGCAAATCCTGAAACCAATCCGTTCCATGAAACATTGTCTTTTGCATCGATCTTGTTGAACGCCAAATATGCATCATCTGTTCTACCACACCTAGCATACAGACTAACAAGTGCGTTGCCAATGGAAAGATCACGCACGTAGCCCGATACAACGGATTGAGCATGAATTTGCCGTCCTTGATTGAGGGATTGAATTCCAGCACAAGCACTGATCGCGCTAGAAAATCCTATGTTATCTGGTCGAATCCCCTGGTCTTGCATTTCATCAAACAGTTTGAGTGCTTCAACAAACAAATCATGCTTAGCATATCCAGCAATCATAGCTGTCCAAGAAACAACATCTTCCTCCTTGAGACGCCTAAGAATTTTCAGCGCTGTGTCCAAGTCTCCATGTTTAGCATACATATCAATAAGCACGCTGCAGACATAAACATTTGGCTGAAAGCCAGACTTAACAACTTGGGTATGTATCTGCTCTCCAAGGTCAAGAGCACCCAAGGAAGTACATGTCCTCAATATACTAGGATAAGTGTACTCATTAGGGACCAAGCCTTCAATCTGCATCTGTGAGAATATTCTTAAAGATTCACTCAAATCACCAATCTGCCCATACGCAACTAGCATCACATTCCACAGAACCACGTTTTCTGTCTGAGTTGTAAGGAAGAAGTTATGAGCAGTTTTCACATCAGCGCATTTCACGTAAAGATCCAGCAAAGAACCTTCAATTATTATATCAGAACATAACCCTGCCTTTATTGCATATGAGTGCAGTTGTGTTCCCTTAATAAGAGCCCCAACTGATGCACATGCGCTCAAGAGGCTAGCAACGGTGACACAATCAGGTTTCAACGAATCAATCTGCATTTTCTCAAATAACTGCAGAGATTTCTCACTCAATCCATGCTGGGCAAGTCCAGAGATGAGAGAGTTGTAGGAAACAGCATCCTTATGCAACATTTTACTGAAAATTCTTTCAGCAGATATCAAGTTCCCACTGCGGGAATACAACGTAACGAGAGCATTACACACAAACGTTTCGGACGAAAAACCCCATTTATTGATAAGAGCATGAAGCTGTTCTCCCGGGTTAAAAAATTTAATCTTGGTACAGGAACTAATGACACTAGAGAGTACATATGGAGTAGGTAGAATTCCTGATTTGTGCATCTCGACAAACAATAGGATGCCTTCTTTTTCACAACCAGATTGAGATAAACCAGATATCATAGCAACCCAAGAAACATTATCCCTAGGCGACATACCTTCAAAAACTCTTTTAGCAGTATCTATGCACCCATTCTTCGCATACAAGTCAATCAAAGGATTACAAACTAGGGGACTTGTACCAAAACCATGACGAATAATCTTTTCATGAATTTGTTCCAAGTAGTACATATCAATCCCGCTACAAGCCCGCAAAACATTTGCAAATGTACTTTCATCAGGATCAACATTTTCCGCCAGCATTTGTGAGAAGAGACTCAAGGCCCGTCCCGACAAATTCTTCCCCACAAACCCAGAAAGTAGCTTATTCCAAGAAGCCACATCTCTCTGAGGTAAAGTATCAAATAGTTGGCGTGCAACATGTAAATCATCATATAATACATATACCTCAGCAAGACGGCTGCAGACCTTGAAATCGGTATCAAACCCCGATTTTAACATCCTCCCATGAAGTTTTTTAACATCTAATAAGGACCCAGATTTCAAATACCCATCTAAGAGCCAAAGGTAAGTCTGATGATTCACACTAATTGCCGGCCGTTCCTTAGTCGTTTCAATTGAACTTGCTTCATTTTCTTGATCAGAAAACCCATCATCAACTCGGGAAGCTGCAGAAATACTGATAGACGCTGAATTCAACCTGCTCACCTGCCCACAAATATACTGCAATTCCCACAAAGAGGAAAGTAAGAAAACATATAATTCAAATAAGAGCTAGAAATGAAATTTATTTTCAAGAATTTACAAATGTATTAGTTGCAACAAAGAATCAACCTTTGGAAACTTGGCAATGGATTTACGCGGGAAGTGATGAGAAAGGGCATTTGTAAAAGACCCAGAAAGCGTATTTGGCTTTCGAAACATGAACAGTAGTTGAATTTCAATCACCATTTTCGCCCAACTCCAAAAGTTGGGCAAAAATCTTATTTGGAATATTAGAAAGTAAAATCTCTCCCGGGTAAGATAGTGTTACTCGAGCCGACTGCAATAAAATTGGAATTTGGAAGGCATAACACTTTTTATTAGTTTTAAGTTTTCACCCACTTAGTATGAATATGATCATAATTCACCCCCGACCCTCTAACTCCGTCCATCTTTTTAATGAAACCTCTAACACTTTCGATAATCTTTTAACATTGTGATTTTAAACCCACTTATTAATTTTAACGTGAATTAATAACCCTCCAAGTTCATTAACCTGATAATGTTAATTAACTGATGTAAAAATTCGTAATACATGTTGGAAAAATATGTTGTGTGTGAAGGAAATTGTGTACATTTCCTTGAAAGAATCGTTTGTCGTTGGACAAAGATTATTGTGGGTTCATATTCTACTCCGTGAGAACATGAAAATGATATTTTTATTTGTTCAATTTGAAGATTGGATGATAAAAATATTATAGCTTAAATAAATGAATGGAAGTTGGAAATGTGAGTTTGTCTCACATGTGAAAAGAATGGAAAAACTAGTTGATAGTTTTTGCCATTTTTTATTGAATTATAATTCTTTTAATTCAAGATTAACTCCAAGAATAACTTCCAAGGTTAATGTCCATTTATGATTGGCAAATGAAACTCCAAAAAGAAATTGATGGCAAGGTTAATTGTTGAATTAAGATGATCATCAATATGTGGATTAATTGGAGAATTAATCCTTGGGGAGTTTTGAGCTATAAAAGAAATACCCACAACTCTTTGAAAGAGAAGAGAAAAAGGAGAGAAAAAGAACACACAATTGAGAATTTTTTCTATCAATCTTCTTCCTCCCTCTTGCAATTTGTTCATCTTCGTCCTTTGGCCTCCTAGAACAAAATCAATGGTGATATCGTCCAAGCATATTAGTTCATTTCGCCGGAAGGCTTAAGTTCGAAGTGGTTCCGGTTAATCCGTTTTATCTTGGGAGACTAACGCCCGTGGAAACCTCAAGCACTCGTAGAGAGGAGGACGAATTAGTCTTAAGGAGAGTGTGTTCTCACACGACTCGGATACAAGAGATCAAAGATGGACAAACCCAATGAAGAGATCAAATACGGTTGTATCATTCCTTTTATATTTTTTCATAATTGTTGTATATTGTATTTTCAATGTTGTAATTTGTTTTCCTTTCTATTTGTAAGATTTTGTCCAACAATCTTAAGACTAATTCATCTTATTGAGAAAGGATTGCAGATTACAGGATTCTTGTAGCGTGGTGGCTACGAGAGAAAATATTGAAAAGGGACGGAAAAACAATGAAAAAGAAAGCAAGAAAATTTCTGCACAGATTTTTCTTGACCAGCTGTAGTAAAACAGCATTTTCTGCTTCGTTAACCGTTGGATTGGGCCGAAATTTTTTGTACATGTTCACGACTCATAGGATAAGATTATGAACGGTGGCGATTGGAATCTATAGTGTGAAAGTGAAGATAAAAATTTTGGAACAGAGCAGTTTTTGTGAAGTAAAACACTAATTTTAATTTCTGTTTAATGAGATTAACAAAGATGGAAGGATTGATGCTCCGTGACATCAACTATGTTTGAATGATTGTATAAACCAATTATGGCTATGCCTCATGTAGTGGTTATACATCATGTGATATGTCTCTTATGGTTCATTTCATATGAATCATAGTAAAGAGAATGGAAAGTTCATTGGAACTAAGAACGTTGGAAGATTAAGTATTTAACGTTTCGTTGACAAAGATAATAGGTCTTCTTGCGAGAAGTTGTTAAAACCTATTATTTGCATTGGTGACAAAGGTCATAAAGGTTAACATAATAGGGCTTCTTGAAATGAAAGAAGTTGTTAAAACCTATTATTGTAAAATAGTGACAAAGGTTACAAAGATTAAAATAATAGAGCTTCTTGAACGAAGTTGTTGAATTCTATTGTTGTGAAGTCACAAAGACTAGAACTATAAGGGCTTCTTGGAAGTTGTTAAAACCTAATAGTGGATGAGTGACTAATGTTATAAAGATAAAAATAATAGGACTTCTTGAAAGAAGATGTTAAATCCTATTGTTGTTGATGATGAAAAATGATACAATATTTAGAAGGATGGCTTCTAAAGAAAATGTGCAATTTTGTGAATGAGAATGTAATTTATCTAATTTAGAGGTACTCCATAATGAGACCTTTAAACTTTGGAATAATTAACCTCTAATTGTTATTCCATCAAGAAATTAAGAGGTTACTAAGATGGGTTGTTACAAGAAATAAATTGTGAATTTATTCTTGGTAAATTCTCTAATTAAGTTAGAGAAGTATATTTGTAACAACAAATTTATGATTTGGTGTTTAATTGATGAAAATTAAAGCCAATGTTTTGGAAAAGGCTCCTTGTGTGGAGATAATTTCCAACGAAATGTGGGTGTTCCAAGTATGTTGATCACCATCGTGAGAAGTTATAAAATTTTGTTAGCCTCGACTTTAAGTGATGGCAACAAAAGATGTTCTACTTAACCACCTTGAACTTAGTGAGGTTTCTTAAGGAAGATCCTACAAAGTTGGTGGAAATGAGAAGGATGTTTAAGCCGTGAGTGTGGTTAAAGCATGTGAATTTCTTTTGTCGAAACTATATACTTAACGGATGGTCGAATTCGTTATATGACATATATAGTACTAAGAAAAAGGAAAAATAATAGTTGGAGTTTTGGACTATAAAAATAAAGTCGAGAAGGTTGGTGCAATGAAATTCATTGTAGGCCGTTTCTTGATTTTAAAATAGTAAACTCCATAAAGCGTAAAAAGTCAAATGAAAGAATTGAAATAGTCTTTCATGAAATCCATGCCGAATGGATGATAGTGAAATTTTCAAGTGATGAAAATAATTGAAAAATTACTTTTCACTTAAAAAGATTTCAAGAAGCAACTCAAACATAAATGAATTGAGATGAATGTTGAGATGCTTGCTATTCATCTTTGTGTTGGAAAAGAGAATAGAGCTTCGGATAAGAAGTTGTATAACACTTCTTGTGATGAAAGCAAATGTGGTGGAGCATATTGAAATGCTTAAGACAAAGACAAAGTTTGTCAACCTTGGTCAAAAGTCAAACTTGTTTGAAAGGTCAAACTTGTATGAAAAGCTAAACTTGTTTGAAAAAGTTAAACATATTCCTTGTGTCTTGAGAGACAAAGGTAGATGTCATCAAGGATGATATCATGATTTTGAATGAAGGAATGGAAATTGTATCAACCGATGGGTTGAGTTGGTGATCAATAATGAAAATATGTTTCTTTAGTTGGATCACAATTTTCATTCAAAAAGGAATTCAAACAAGATGTGAAATGTGTGTTGAACTACGTCATCATCTGGTAAGCATAGTGACGTTTTGTGATATGTATGGATTGTTCAAACACATGGTAATAATAACAATGTTATTATTAATAAGTATTGTCTCATTGAATGGAAAAGTTGGAAAACAACTTCAAAATGAGATAATAAGGAAAAAACACTAATGAGTGTAGTGTGTGTATAACATGGGTTTGTACACAAAATGTCCACTTTTTAAACCACCATCAAATGGTGATGATGAAAATAATGAAAGCATTATTGCTTTATTTTAGGACTAACCCAAAGATGATTGAATGGAAAAGTTGGAAAACAACTTCAAAATGAGATAATAAGGATAAAACACTAATGAGTGTAGTGTGTGTATAACATGGGTTTGTACACAAAATGTCAACTTTTTAAACCACCATCAAATGGTGATGATGAAAATAATGAAAGCATTATTGCTTTATTTTAGGACTAACCCAAAGATGTGGGGTGGGTCTACTTTGAAAAATAAATACCTATTGAATAGGTTACCCCAAGAAACAATGTAAATTCCATATGAAGTATGGAAACGTAGGCCTACGTACACTTGTGAATGTGGGGGGGTGGTTCGCAAAGTAGAAAGTCCAACATCAACAAAATGGATATTTTGGTACAAGATGATGAGTATGTAAACAATGAGGTTACATAATGGTTGTTATATATGATTCAATGACTTTGAATATATATATATATATATATATATATATATATATATATATATATATATATATATATATATATATATATATATATATATATATAACCAAAGAAAACGAAAAAAAATAAAATGAAAATCAAGTATTGATGTCAAGTTCATGAAAATGAACAAATGAAACTTTGAGTGAAATAGATCAAAGTGATGCTTTGAATGAAATAGGTCAAAGTAAAACCTAGAATAAAGTGTGCAAGTTAGTAAAGTCACTAGATGACTTAAAACAAGCACAAAGATAATGACATCAAAAGGTTGATTTTGTCAGAAAGTGGATTAATCAAATATGACATGAGTGATTATGTCATAATGTTGATTAAATCTATCAAAAATATATTGAACTTGAGAGAAGTTTAGCATATGAGACATTTGGATTTAAAATTTCAAGACGAACTAATGAATTTGCATTAAGCAAATTAAGATATAATTATTGGAAATTTTGAAAAGGCCACGAGATATGGGTTTAGCGGATACAATCCTTGAAGTGAAAATTTCTAAGAAATCTAATGGATAATTCTTGAGAAATTGAAAAGGATTATTTAGCAATGACTAAACCCTAATTGGCATGAGTCAACATCTATTGAAGAATAGAAGTGACATTATTTCTCAAGTTGAACACTCGAGAATTATTGAAAGTCTAGTGAGTTGGAACACAAGTAGTCCAAAATGTATAGTGAAAGTACAAAGGTACTTGAGATACAATCGAGATTACGGATTACATTACACTAGACATCTATCGATAATTAAAGGATATAGGGATGCTATTTGGATATATGAAATCAAAGACTTAAGGTCTACGAGTGGTTTCGTATTCTTATTAGCAGAAGCGACTATATCATGGAAGAAGTCTTCTAAATAAATAAGTTATAAATAGATTCATAGCGGAATCTAAGTTTATAGTTTAAGATAAATGTGGTGAGAAGGCCGAGAGGCTATGCCAATTTATAGAAGATATTCCAAGGGATAAAGCTTGTGCTAGCAATTGGTTGTATTGCTAGAAGTCAATCAGTGATTGATTGAATACAAAGCACTATGTATAATGGTAGGTCTTGACTTATATGTCAAAGACGTAACACCATTAAGAAACTACTCTCAACTAATTTGGCTATGTGAAGTCAAATGAAAAACGGATCCGTTAACCAAATGGTTAGAACCGAGAGTTAGTTATAAATTATGGAGGGGAATGAGACATAAAGCCTCTTAGAGTTGATCACAGCGGAAAACCCAATCTAGATGACTGGAGATCCCAAGAACTAGATTCAAAAGGGACCACCTAACTGTTAAAAGACTCGCGCGTCACTCTGGGGGTCAAATCCCCCAAGTCCATTCCTATTATTGACATTCCGAAGGGACAAGGATAAGCCTATGGCTTTTAATGACTCTTACGCGTCGAGAAAGTCGAGCGGGGTAATACGAGTTACCTTCAAGAAGTCACCTATGTGAGAGAGAAGTGGGGCCACTTCGAGGAGAATTGTGTGAGGCTCAATTCTTAGACCCTCTCGCAGAACCAGGCATTATGTTCAGGGCCATGAACGAACATAGCTATGAGAAATGAAATATGTTAGGACATTACTTGTGTCTAGTATATGATCGGCTACACAAAAAGCATATCGATTCAAGGACATCGCGTCTATCGGCTTGCGAGTAGAGTAAATACGCTAGTTCGAGCGGAGGTTCAATAGGCAATATCCCCACACCTTCGTATGCAAGTTTTTGTCTGCCGGACTTTATCACCAAGCTCGTCCTCAATTTCCTTCATGTGGGGGATTGTTGGAAAAATATGTTGTGTGTGAAGGAAATTGTGTACATTTCCTTGGAAGAATCGTTTGTCGTTGGACAAAGATTATTGTGGGTTCATATTCTACTCCGTGAGAACATGAAAATGATATTTTTATTTGTTCAATTTGAAGATTGGATGATAAAAATATTATAGCTTAAATAAATGGATGGAAGTTGGAAATGTGAGTTTGTCTCACATGTGAAAAGAATGGAAAAACTAGTTGATAGTTTTTGCCATTTTTTATTGAATTATAATTCTTTTAATTCAAGATTAATTCCAAGAATAACTTCCAAGGTTAATGTCCATTTATGATTGACAAATGAAACTCCAAAAAGAAATTGATGGCAAGGTTAATTGTTGAATTAAGATGATCATCAATATGTGGATTAATTGGAGAATTAATCCTTGGGGAGTTTTGAGCTATAAAAGAAATACCCACAACTCTTTGAAAGAGAAGAGAAAAAGGAGAGAAAAAGAACACACAATTGAGAATTTTTTCTATCAATCTTCTTCCTCCCTCTTGCAATTTGTTCATCTTCGTCCTTTGGCCTCCTAGAACAAAATCAATGGTGATATCGTCCAAGCATATTAGTTCATTTCGCCGGAAGGCTTAAGTGCGAAGTGGTTCCGGTTAATCCGTTTTATCCTGGGAGACTAACGCCTGTGGAAACCTCAAGCACTCGTAGAGAGGATGACGAATTAGTCTTAAGGAGAGTGTGTTCTCACACGACTCGGATACAAGAGATCAAAGATGGACAAACCCAATGAAGAGATCAAATACGGTTGTATCGTTCCTTTTATGTTTTTTCATAATTGTTGTATATTGTATTTTCAATGTTGTAATTTGTTTTCCTTTCTATTTGTAAGATTTTGTCCAACAATACATGGGTTAATAATGAGATTCTATTAGAATTAATTGAGAGAAATAGATGTTCACCTTAAATTTATCAATCAGATTAGATGGTACGGGAGTGCTTGATCGTATATATAGTAGGTGCCTTAAAAGATGCTAAAAATATAATAAGTGTGGTAGTGTTTGACTCGTCGGTTCACAAGTCGACTAGATGCCACATCTTTTTAAAATGCGAGGATTTCTCAACTGTCGCATCCCTACCATAATCGCCCTCACAACTCACAGCCGCCTTCTCTACCTTGACATCTATATCTCTCTTCTACCTCATTGCCTGACATCCCAACTTGACACAATATATTTTTGCTGAAAATGATTGCAACTTCAATCATATCCGTGACCAAGTTATCCCCTTTCAGACACCTTAAATTGTTGCTTTATCCACTTTTATGTCCCCTATATCGCAAGCTCTTAACTTCACGTCAGCATTGTTTCTCGCCAATAGTAAGAGTATTTTGTGTTACTCTATATACATCTCAGCTTGAAAATGTGTTGTCGTGAGTTCGATTCAGCTTGACATATTTGCAGCCATTTGATAAGTACGGGGCACAATTGTTGCGATCAAGTACACAAACACACAACTTGTTCTTACCAACACGAACACAAATCTGCAGAGGTTTGCACAAACAATTTCCATGTACACACCTACACAAATACTTAAAACTTGAAACAAAATCCATGTTGGAGCTCTTGCACGACGCCAGCAAATAGCGTTAAGTTCTGAACGGACATTATCGCTTTGAGTCACATTTACAATTAAATCATTAGTACATTGATCACATTTAAAAGTTTAGAAGTTTGGTGGTTAAATTGATTACCCTAAATAGTATAATGGTCGAAAATATATTTTACTCTACATTCACATCAACAAATAACAATGTCTTTGCTAACTCATGGGATATGATGAAATGGTAAAAACATAACGAGTCAGTGGCTTAAATGAAAAAGAAAAATGTTTTAAGTGTAAAACATAAAAAAGCTGAATATGTTAGGGGCAAAATAGGTATTTAATTCAGTCTCCTACTAATGAGCTTAAGCCTAAGCCGAATCCGACTTTAGCAATCTGAAACCCACACGACGTCGTAAAAGAAATATCCGCAAATTCGCCCCCATCTCTTTCTACGGAAGTGGTGAGCAAACCCTAGATCGACCAATCGGAACAATGGCGATTGCAAGAACCGGAGTTTTCGTCGACGATTACTTGGAATGTGAGCTTTACCTCTCCTTTCTCTCTCTAATTCATCATTCAATTATTTATCGTTTAATTAATTTAAATTTTAATGGACTTTTCATTTTTATTTTTTTGAAATTGGGAACAATAGATGCAAGCACATTACCAGCAGAGCTTCAAAGGCTTCTCAATACCATTAGAGAACTCGATGATCGTTCCCAAGGTTCAAAACCAATTTCACACACAGTTATACGTGTTTTTGTTTGAGTAGAATTATTGGGTTTTTCACATTTTTTTTTTTGGAATTTATGAACTTCATGTTAATTTGATTTTATGTTGTTTGTTTTTGGTGTTGATTAAAAGCTATGATAAATCAAACAAGGCAACAGGTAAAATACTGCTTAGGATTGGCTTCACAAAGTTCAAAGAAAGGGAATTACGATGAAGATGATCCGGCTTTTGATAAGATAAATAAGGAGATTGAGGGTAATCAAAATAATGCTCTTAGTTTATGTACCGAGAAGGTTTTGTTGGCCCGACAAGCTTATGACCTTGTAAGCTTACTCTCTTACGCGCCTTTTACTTTTTCTTTATAGTATCAGTTCCTTCGTTCGGCTTAAAGATTCGTTCTTTCAATTCCGGAACCTTATCCACGCAATGGATCTTGTTCCAAAAACAAAGCTTTGTGAGTTAATGAGTTTCTCAGTTTGTTGATGTACTCTTATGGCCACTCAACTTGCTTTGTTCAATCGCTGGTCTTTTCCGAACTTTTTTTCTTTCAACGTTTCTCCAATCGTCTCTTATGTTACCTTCTTGGAGATCATTATACATCATGCTGAGGGTGTATGTTAAGGACTACTATTACATAGTCATAAACAACTTCCATTTTCCTGCAGCCTTTTACTTGTGTGAAAATCTACGCATCTTCATACTTCATAGATACGCATTCTTTTCCCCATGAAACCATGGGAGAGCACGTAATGTTGTATCACGTCATCGGTTCTTTTTTGTTTATAAGAGTTCTTACATTTAGCTGAATTCTTACCAACTTTCTTTCAGATAGATAGCCATGTGAAACGTCTTGATGAGGATCTAAACAACTTCGCGGATGATCTAAAGCAAGGTACAGCAGCTTCCTGGACTAATCGCATAAATGCTTTACATAAATACTTTGTGAGAATGAGAATTGGTGCTTCAGATAGAAAACTAGTAACAATATTATACTCCCTCTGTCCCAAAATGATCTTCCCACTTTTTTGCCATTGCTACGAATGAACTTTGAGCAATAATTTTAGGTTGATTCAATCATACTAATGAAAATCTAAAGCTTGTTATTGATACGCCATCAACAATATTATCAATAACAAGTTTTAGATTTTCATTAAGATAATTAAATCAATCTAAAAAAATTGCTGAGAGTTCATTTGTAGTAACGACAAAAAAAGTGGGATGATCATTTTGGGACGGGAGTAGTTAAAGTTGTTTCTGTTCGTTACACCACATCAAATCATATTCTGGGCCAACCTCATATTGTTGTTACTGATGATCTTCCAAAACATCAAGAGTAAAATGTTTATCATTCATTTATTCATTCTATAGTCTGCATTTGAAATAATAATTTACTAGTTAGCATTGGATCCTTATGTCTTTTTTCTACCTTCTACCTATATTTGCAGAGGGAAAATTACCGCCCGATGAGCCAGCTATCTTACCACCATTGCCTTTAGTTCCTAAGATTGAGAAACGTAAAGTACACTACGGAACACCTCAATCTAAGAAGCTCGATTATCGGGACAGGGATTGGGACCGTGAGCGTGATCGGGATCTGGAACTCATGCCTCCTCCAGGTGGCTTTAAGAGAGAATTTGCGACCCCAGTGGAAATCGATCAACCCATTGATCCAAATGAACCTACCTACTGTGTCTGTCATCAGGTTGAGTTTCTCTTCCATTCATTGATTTGTACTCCCTCCGTCCCAAAATGAAAGAGGTCGTTCATTTTGGGACGGAGGTAGTATCTTTTCAGTTATGATTAAGTGGATTGCATTCAGTAACATAGTATATTTTTTCACACATTTCAGGTATCTTTTGGAGATATGATTGCGTGTGATAACGAAAACGTATGTCCCTTTTACTTCACCTCCTTTTTCTTCCTTTGTTACACTGTATTGTCTTGACAGAATGCTGTACTTTGTTGGTTTTATGTACTCCCTCTTTCTAAAAAAGAATAAAAAAGAGTCGCATGACAAGTCAATCCTATTAAGAACGTAATGTTGCTTGTTGTTTCATGGAATTGCACCACGTAATTTCCTTTTTCTGAAATGTAACCGCGTTTTTTTGGGATAGACAAAAAAGGAAAGTGCTACTCCTTTTATTTTTATTATCCTTGGGACCCGGGGGGGGGTGTTATTTATTCATGTGTAAATGACAACTTGGGGAAGAGTTTTGGCATTGATGCCACTATGGGGTCCGATAATACAATTTCATATAGGGTTTTGAAGTCTCAGAATCTTGTCAACCTGGGCCTTTTTTTTTAATCTTTCATTAGAAATTCTTGATTAAGTTGCATGAAATGTGTGAGCAATGTGGTCAATTCGATGTGAGCTTCTGGTAATTTCACAAATCATAGGGAAAAGGCTACTTCATGGCAGAGAAATTACCCTAACTGTAGTAGTTCCGCATATTTATTTGGCTGAGGCAGTGAAACAATAGATTTGGCTTGGACCGGGACGCTGAACAATAGGTTGCGTTGTAGATTTAGGAGATTGTTCAATCTTCAGATTCACTCACACACGCCTGGATTTTAGTTGAATTGGTTTAGGAAATCTTAGTGAGGACATCATTACCAAATCGCCCAGACTTGTCGCACGTGCGTTACATGTGCATTAATCAAGTACTAATTGAAGTTACGAAAATGGTCCAGATTCACCAATGTTTGTGACCCTAATCCCCATTCGACGAAAGTAGAATATTCCTACTTGTGGCACCGACCACAAACCCTGGATCCAAACTGTCATTTACTCCCTCCGTCCCATACTAAATATCACACTTTCCTATTTAGTATGTCCCAAAATAAATGTCGCATTTCTAAATTAGGAAAGAGTTCTAGCGCAATTTTACAACGGCACAATTGATGTACAAACAAGCAAAGCACAATCCTTAAAAACGTTGACAAGTCATATGTGACATTTATTATGGGACGGAGGGAGTGCCATATATCTATGTAAAAACGGTCTCTTAGTTGACATCTTATGCTGCAGAGTAGGTTTTGGGGGAAACTAGTTTCTTTATAAATTATAAAAAATCCACTTTTTAATATAGTTTCACTCTTTCAATAACGAGTTCAGGCCTTAAAATAGTGAGTTCACGCCTTAAAACACCTAGAAATAAAATAGCGAGTTTAGGCTTTGAAACAGTGAGTTGAGTTTAGGCCTTAAAACACCTAGTATGTATATTTGAGAACAAGACTTTTTGTAACTTATGGAGGAACTAGTTTACCCCAAAATTCCCTGAATCGATAATGACACAGTTTTATATTTACTCCCTCCCTCACTCCCCCTAATAATTGTGGTGCTTTCCTTTTTTGTTCGTCCCAAAATAAGTGTTTTTTTTTTTTACTTGTTGTTTGAACAGTGTCAGGGGGGTGAATGGTTCCATTACTCGTGTGTTGGTCTAACACCAGAGACAAGATTCAAGGGAAAGTGGTATTGTCCAACCTGCAGACAATATCCTGGATGAAGAAAACTTTGATTAAATTTAATTAATGTAGGCTAAATTTATTTTTATTTTTATTTATTTATTTGGGAAGAATAATGTAAGATGATGTTAAAACTATATTTGTTGTTTGTAAACATGTGTACATTCATTTTTTGTACTTGATTCCTGAACTCTTGGGTCAGTTTAATTCATAATGTGGATTCATTTAGTGGTGGCTAAAAGACATTTGTGCCCCCCCCCCCCCCCCCCTTCAAATTTGGACATATATATGATATTTACTATAATTGAGTAGATTTTTTTATTTTTTTTAAATACTCCTCCCTCAGGCCCAAAATGATATGTTTGACTTTTTAAAATTATAAAATTACATTATAAGTTTTGAAAATTGAGTAATTTTAAAGCTTTAATTTTGAAAATGGGTAATCTTTAGGGATTTTTTTTTTTTTTTGAGAAATGAGACATTTTATCTGGAAGAAGTAGGATAAGGTATCTTGCATTTCACAGTTCTATGTTTTGTTTTGGGGGGATTGAAATAAATTCAGTGGGGCTAAAAGAGAGCCTAAAGACAGTCAGATGTCTTTTAGGGTGTTGACCAAAACCTGCACAAAAGAATCGAGCGGGAAACATGGCTTCTTCATCCCTCCAAATTCCAAATGACAAGATTACCCCTATTCCACCTCCATCAAATCTTTACTTCCAACTGATATTGGTTTGTTTTCCGGGTTTTGTAGGTAATACGCAGCGGTGGTGGTGGTGGTGGTGAATTTAATATTTTATAAATAATGATCAAAATTGCATAACTTAATTAATTATATACTACAGTTACGCTTGGAGAGGCATATGTTTGTTCTAAGTCAAGTGGTTTATGATGAAAGATTGGAGATGGAGAAAGGGCTAATGTATGGGTTAAAATCTTAGTCTCTTGGGGTATAGTAAAAAAAATTGCTACTCCCTCCGTCCCGGACTAAGGTTCTTAGTTTGACTTTACACGGAGATTAAGAAAAAATAAATGTTGTGAGTATAAAAAAGTAAGTAAGAGAAAGTATGAGAGATAAAGTGGGTTGAGAGTTTTTGTTGTGAGAATGACAAGTGGGTCTCATAGTCCATTTTAGGTAATAAAGCAACTAAGAACCTTAGTCTTAGTCTGGGACAAACCAAAAAATAAAGTAACAACCTTAGTCTGGGACAGAGGGAGTACCATATCATATGTATTTTGGATCAAGGTTCTAAAAAACGCTAGGCGGTCGCTAGGCGCCGCAGGGGCGCCTAGCGCCTAGGCGGGGCCGAGAATTCAGAAATAACTATAATATCCTAGACGGGACCTAAGCGGCCTAGACGGGGGTCTTTTAGAACACTGTTTTGGATGAACACCTAAACATTGTATAAAGCTTTATCAATAACTCTTGTTCATATGATTAATCCAAGTCATTATTTGTTTTAAAAAAAAAAAAAAAACTAATTGGACATTGCCGCACTGTGTGGAGGTGCCACATTATCAAGGGGGCAAAAATAATTTAAGCATATTTTTCCTGAAAAGGGAGGGGGCAATATTCATTTTTACATTGAAATCATAAAAGGTAGTAACCAAATGGGAACAACTGCCTCATCATAAGTGTTACGGTAGCTCTGTTTGTGGATTAAGTGAGACAATACACATAGTTGCTATGAGGTGTGGCATTACAAACATTCTCACTTAAATTTTTGCCGTTCCTAATAATACACACCGGTGTCACACTCTGATTTCATTTGTTAGAACCGTGACTTCCAACTCTACACTACACCTTGATACGACAGTGTTTGTTGTGGGTGTAGCCCGCACGAATTTATTATTGAACATCTCTCAAATGGTCTCATACTAGTGAAATGGGAGAGTACTCTTATATTTTAACCTATTATTTCTTCAGTTGAGAAACTTGAACTGTCGCTATCCACCAGAGGACCTGATCACCAATATTAAGAAAACTTAAATTACAGGGAGATTACTAAAGGGAGAATCTCACACATCACACATGCGGTCCACCGTGTTGAACACATACACAAACTGTGGCACTGATACCATTTGTTAAGATCACGACTTCCACCGCCACTCTCAATATTAGTATATTGATAATGTTTGCTTTGTAGCAACCCATCTCACATTGGCTAGGTGTTGGAGTTTCGATGTGCTATCTAAGTAGACCACATACCAATATCATTTATGGAACTCTTTGATAAGTCTGTGATAAGACAAGTGCAAGTATTTGCGCTAAGTGGCTAATGTGTAGTGCTTATGTAACAGACCAAATTTTTGTATTGAGTTGTTCCACTTACATAGTTAAAAAATTTAAGCATTAATAAGAATTCTTAGAATATTGAAAAATAATTTTTGAAGTAGTAAATTTTTTGTATTTACAAGTTAAAATCCCCACGTGTCTAATTGTGAGTTTTGACTAAAGGTCTAGGCGTTTTAACAAGTTAATCATGACACACAATTTACAACATAAGATGAAACATATATTAAGCTGACAAATTTAACTGATAAACCGATAAATTTTAAAAATTAAATTCCATTTTTTAAAGAGCCGGTCTCCTGTTCGACCGTCGCACAGCGTGCGACGGCACCAGGCGAGCCGAGCTGATTTTTTTTTCTCCCCCCAATTTTTTTTCCCCACCATTTTTTATTCGCCAACAAAAGTAACATTTATCATAACTAAATGTAACACTTTTTAAAAAAAAGTGTAACACAATTTTGCAGCAATAGATTAAAGATAATATAAGTGACAACTAAACTAATGTCACACTTTTTATAAATGAATGTAACACTATTTTTTTTCAAATGTAACACTTTTTTTTTTCAAAATTAACATAAGATTGACAAACTAAACTAATGTTACATTTTATAAAAAATGAATGTAACTTTTTTTTTGAATTGTAACAGTTTATATTCTTAAATATAACATTATGTAACAATTTTTATTGAGAAAGTAACAACTGAAATGCAAACCCGATTATATACATGAACTTTTACTCTTTTTTTAAAGAAAAAAAAATAACATTTACTAAATAAAAATGTTACATTCATCAATATAGAAAATTATAATCATATATGCACTCTATTACACTTCAAATATTACTTTTTCTAACCACAAAAACTATCAAGCAATTTAAATTTTCTTGTAAAACTGCTGTTACATTTGATAGTAAAAAGTGTTACTTTTTGAAGATGAAACGGTTACTTTTATCAGAACAGAGTGTTACATCTCAGGTGACGAGCAGCTAAAAAAAATTGTGTGTTAAAAAGTATATTTTTTTTTTTAAAATCAAACCATATCATGCCATTTTAGTTTGATTTGTCTCGTCGAGACAAGCACAACGGTATTTTAATTTTTTTTTCCTGAGTTATAAATATCAAGATATAGCATTTTAAAGTTATTGGAGAGTTTTTTTTTAAAAAAAAATGACACGTGTTGCGCTGAGAATGGAGGAGAGGCTAGCGGGCGGGTAGGCGGGGTGGGTCGGGCGGGTTCGACCCATGTATCAGCCCACCACACCCATGCACCGCTGCATTTGAGAATTCGTCTTTTTTAAATATTTATATAAACTATTTTGTAAGATTTCCCACCAGGAAAATTATGCTTTTGTTGTTCGTTACAACTTATTGTAAATATTTTGTTTGACTTGTCAAACCTTTAAAGAATACACTACTTGTTTGCATATTACTTGTAAGTAATAAAAGTGCGCAAAATATATTTTCTTATTTCAAAACTTGGCATTTATTTTAAGGAGCCAGTCTTATGAAAAACTTGTTTTACACTAAAATATGTATAAAACTCGTTTTACATTAAGAGATTTTTGTTTTACATTAAAGATAAAACACAATTTTTACACTAAAACGAGTGTAAAACAATTTTTTCTCAGTATTTTCACTATTTTAAGACAATAAAAACAAAAGTGTGATATTATAACATTTCTCTAATATTAAATAACATTTATCTTTCATCTACATACACAATCTACAACCCCAATCAACTTCCTCTCTCTTTATACTTTATCCACAATCCAACTCAATCCAATCCAACCCAATAAATCTTTTATTCTTTTTTATATTTTTATCACTTATATCACTAATATTAATTTTAGTTATCCTTTTCATTTTTCTTCATAAATTTATATAAATTATTCATATCACTAAAATTGTAACAAATTAGTTCGTGATCTCGATCGGTTGAGACAAAGAAAGTACAATATATGAAAATAAATAAACATATGAAACTGATAATAAAAATTGAGTATTTTAGATTGTGCTCCAAATTATATTAAATTGGTCTCCATTAATAGAATGTGAAAAAACATGATTTTTGATATTTATCTTTATCTTTTTACTACAATATACTTATAATTATAAACAATTGAAAATTATAATGATAAAACATATTTTAAAAATTATCTCACCTTGTTGCCACGTGTCCCACAAACCTTGAACAAATTAGTTCGTGATCTCGATCGGTTGAGCGAACCGATTGTCGATCTCTTCAGTATTTTTCTTTTTATTTTAAATTCAACATTTTTGTCTTTTCCCAGCGATCTTGCGTAGGATCGCCGATAAACGTGGTCTAATATTTAATTAAAACTTAAGTACCCAAACATAGCAAAACTTATAGTATAGGGGTAGTTTTGCCAAGGCACCAAAGAAGGAAAACAAAGAGAGGGGATAGCGGTGGAATTAAAGAGAAAGATTCGAAATTGGAAATTCAAAAGCCTCTCGAGATTCAGACCAAGAGAGAGAAAAGAAGAAAAATACCAAAAGAGACAGCTCAGTTATTGCAGTGCACCAAAAAACACGGATTTTTCCAACGTCCCAAATTCAATTACTACTGACTTTTAACCATTATAGTAAACCCATTAATTTGCACTCGATTTCCTTCCATTTCTTTAAAAAAATCTTTCTTTTCAATTTTGTTTCAAGAACATCTAGCTACCCACCAGAGCTGTCAATCTCTCTCTCTTCTTGAGACTCAGGTACCGAATTTTTCAACTTTTTAATGTTTGAGGTTTGATTTTTGTGAGTTTATGTCAAAATCTTTGACACCCATCTTTGTTTTTAGCTTGATTTATATGTATATCTGTCAAATCTTTGATACCCTTGTTGCTAAATTTGAATTCTTGCACCAAAATTTGGTCATTTTTATGTGCATTTGTTTGTATGAGTCTATTGTTCTTGAATTCTTGAGAAGCTCTTGTTCATATATTAGAAGTCCAAGTTCAGAAAGAAAAAGAAAATCTTAGATTTTGAGTAATTTTTTTTGTTAATTTTTTGTTTTGTTGTTTCAATTTTAATTCAGTTCTGTACATTTTCTGGGAGAGTCGAAATTGTTTTGCTTTTTGATTCAAATTTATGGACTTGATTGTCCCTTGAGTACTTTAATCATAGGATTTGGGGGCAGACCTCTCAAAAATAAATTTCTTCACTTTTTGAGAAAAACCATAAGTTCAGAATGATTCAAGTTTTGATTTAGCAGCTAAATTGTTTAAAATTGATGGTCAATTATTATAATGACTATCTTTGTCGTCGATTCCCATTCAAAATTGCAATGAAATTGGGAAGAAATCTGATTAGCTCAGTTTCAGAATCCCAATTTTGAATTGTTCTAAAGAATTTGAATAATGATTATATGTGGGATTTGGTTTTCAGGTCAAAATGGGAAGAAATCTGAGCCCTGTTCTAAGGAGAGAATTGGAAAATCTTGACAAAGACGCTGACAGTCGAAAATCAGCAATGAAAGCACTGAAATCCTATGTCAAAGATTTGGACTCCAAGGCAATCCCAGTCTTTCTTGCTCAAGTTTCCGAGACAAAAGAATCGGGGTTATCGTCTGGGGAGTACACAATCTCACTCTTTGAAGTTCTTGCACGTGTTCATGGCCCGAAAATCATCTCTCAAATCGATAACATCATGTCCACCATTGTTAAGACCTTAAATTCGAGTGCTGGCTCTTTCGCTCTTCATCAAGCTTGCTCAAAGGTGGTTCCTGCAATAGCTAGGTATGGGATTGACCCAACTACCCCAGAAGACAAGAAAAGGCGTATAATTCACTCTCTTTGCAAGCCCCTTTCGGATTCTCTTTTAGTTGGTCAAGATAATCTTTCTTCCGGATCTGCCCTTTGCCTGAAGGCTCTTGTGGAGTCTGATAACTGGCGCTTTGCCTCGAATGAGATGGTGAATGAGGTTTGTCAAAGAGTTGCCGGGGCTCTTGAGAAACCCGGGATGACAAATTCTCACATGGCGTTAGTCATGGCTCTTGCTAAGCATAATGGGTTGATTGTTGAAGCGTATGCAAGATTGATCATACATTCTGGACTAGGAATTTTGAATTTGGGGGTATCAGAGGGGAATTCACAGAAAAGGTTGTCGGCTATTCAAATGGTGAATTTCTTGATGAAGTGCTTGGATCCTAAAAGCGTAATGTCTGAACTTGGGGTTGTTATGGAGGAGATGGAGAAATGTCAGTCTGATCAGATGGCCTTTGTCAAGGGTGCTGCTTTTGAAGCACTACAAACAGCAAAAAGAATAGTGACTGAAAAAGGTTCAAAATTTGATTTGGGTTCAATAACCGGTTCAAATTCTGGTAAAAGAGGGAACGGTAGGAGGAGAGATACATGGGGTTCGGGAGATCAATCTCCTCCTCTCATTGCGTCGCCAGAGTCACAAACCATGGGTTCATTTGGTGGATACTCTTCTATGGTTGACTCCCCATTTTCAACAAGTATGGCTTCAAGGGAGTTTGATTATGATCGAAGGAGTGTGAATCGGAAGCTTTGGATACATGAAAATGGTGGTGTTGATGTTTCTCTTAAAGACGGTCTCTTCTCAGAGATGACTCCAAGAAGTGTCATCAAAAACTATGATCATGATGGCTTCTCTGAGAACAATGGAGGCTATGCAGATGGATTTGAAGGGTTCTTGCAGCCAAGTCCAATGAACAGAAGTCTGAGAAGTGCAACTCCTAGTCCTCAGGTAACTTAGTAAAATTGAACTCTACATTAATACTCCCTCCGTCCCTGGAAGTTAGTCCCACTTTTTTAATTGTTAACTTGAATCAACTTTGAGTAATAATTTTTGTTAGTTTAACAATCCTAGTGAAAGTCTACAACTTGTTATTGATACACACAATTGTTACTATTATCAATAACAAGTTTTAGATTTTCATTAGGATAGTTAAGACTAATATAAATTATTCCTCAAAGTTGACTCAAGTTAACAACCAAAAATGTGGGACTAACTTTCGGGGGGATGGAGGGAGTATATATCTGGATAGTAATGTCAAAACTGTCAATAGCTAAACATGATTTTTTTTTGCTCTACTTTACTTTTTTCAGAGGTCCCGCTCTCACATTAATGTTGACAATGTAAAGATCTTCACAACACCAAGAAAGCTGTTCCGTTCTCTTCAAGATGCAGATGATGACTTCTCCGAGAAAGAAGCCAGGAGATACAAGAGTCCTTCCTCGAGGAAATTTGACTGGAGTCCCAAGTCAAAGTTTGACCAAAATGGACTCGAACAAGATACCAAAAGGGATGAAAAACTAATTAATGGAAATGAACAGTTTCTTGGTAGCACGGAGTCTGTTTCTTCAACAGAAGACATCCCCACTCAGAGTGACTATTCCCATGGATCTCAAGAGCTGGTTCCTGAAATTACAACAAAACCTCAATGCGAGAAAGTCAGTAAAGGCCAGAGGAATGCTCTTCTAAGCATGGTTTGTGGTTTCTTTATCGTGCTCTTTGCCGTTCTTGTTTGTTTTTTCTTGATAGGTAATTTAGATGAAGGCCATAATTATGTCCCTACATAATTTTCCTTTCTGATGATGTAATATGCTGAAATTTGATTATTATCCATGTTAGAAACATTTGAGATGCTGGAAATTTATGTGATTTTCTGTTAACTTGGCAACAAGTTGGTAAATCCATTCAGATTCAGATGTCAATTGTTCAGTGCCCAGTAGAAATATTTAATGCATTCTGTAGCCTGATCAATGTATATGCTTGATCTTATAAGTTGAATATATTACTCGCTCTTCTGAAAATGAATGCCCAAATCTATCCTGATAGCAAATTTGGACATTCATTTTGGGACGGAGGTAGTAATATATTTCATTCGAGGACGAACATGTGCTTCTTTGAAGGCAATCTGAGATAAATTTGTGTTGTTGCAAGTAGAATTTCCTATTAGTAACCATCATCTAATATTCTAATGCTTCTTACAAGCAACCATTTTGCTTCTCTATAATCATAGTGAGCTAAAAGCTGAGACATGGCTCTGAATGATTCAGAGATTTGGGTTCTGCAAACGCTGCGATCCTCTCCATTCAGCTTCAGGACCGATGATTATTGGTTTGAGTAGTGCTGCTTGACCTATGCTTATGTATGAATACTTGCCATAAGATTCATAACTCGCGCCAGGACTGAATATGTACAGTTCCTCAAACCCTCTCCGCCCTATATTAATAGAGTTCTGTCTGCCCTGTTTAACAGTTGAAAAAAACAGCATGAATTAGGCGGATAATCTATCATTCAACTAATATAAGTGATAAAAAAAATTCATGTTCACAACTTTCTATATAGGAAAGTTGCGAACTTTGAAATCTTTTTGATCATTTAGGATGAGTTAAGTACCCTGTCCATGATGGTGAAGTCCCCAGGTGCACTAGTATAGATCCTGCACATTTTGTTAGTCAAATGCTTATAATTATCCTCCTCTTCACCCTCCATTTCTTCATCTTCCTCGTTTTCCATGTCGTTTCTGGATCCCCATCCGGAGAAAATATCCATGGGGCTCCATGTATTGCTTGAACCAGAGCCTTTGTTCTTGTTCAGATCAGGGGGAATTATGCTGAAATCAGATGATATAGGAGGCTTCACAGAAAAATCTGATCTTTCTAATCCTAATGCGTAAGTTGCTTCTGGTGTGCTAACTACAAAATGACCAATGATTGATCCCATCAAACGGAGCGAGCAAGATTTTCTGTTAGTTATTACAATCTCCGAGTTCATTCCATCTTCTCGAAGAGTCACTATGTGTTTGACCTCTACATTTTCCTCTGAATTGTTGCAAATCAGTTCTACCTGCATTTTCTTCTCAAAATCAGTTAAATAAATTCACATTTATAATACTCCCTCCGTCCCAGACTAAGGTTCTTAGTTTGACTTTACACGTAGATTAAGAAAAGTAAAATGTTGCGAGTATGAAAAAGTAAGAGAAAGTAGGAGAGATAAAGTGGATAGGGAGTTTTTGTTGTGAGAATGACACTTGGGTCCCATGGTCCAAGCAACTAAGAACTTTAGTCTGGGACAAACCAAAAAGGAAAGTAAGAACCTTAGTCTTGGACATAGGGAGTATTCCTACTTTATATGTTCCCTGACCCAGTCCAAATCTCCTGTACCACTCTTGCATGATATCTTCACGAGGTCATCCACTAATCCTAACCGTTAGATAATAGTGTCGGTAACATAAGTGGTACAGAAGATCTGGATTCCTCTCTCATTGCAGTACGCTTTTAACACTACAAATAGACGGTAGTAACTCTAAATCGAACCCCATGTTTTCATTTCAATTAGAGAAAAAAAGGTTCATAACGAGTGAAAACAAACCTGAATGAACTCTTCAGGGTCTCCTTTAACATCAAGAAGAGTCCAACTAGTAGGAGACCAAAACAAACCTTCATTGCTCTCAAACTTGAAGGCCAAAGACAACCCTCCTTGAATCACAGCACCACCATCTTCCTCCCCTTCGGACACCATCGTGTGAACCACCTCCATTACCCCACCGTGCCACATCAGCGGCTTGTAAGACGTGATGAGTCCACTTGGCAGCATCAGAGTGGCCAAGCTCCCATTCTCCACCTCCATCTTGACAACGCAGCTATCGCCTAGACCCTCGAACGATACGCCTTTACCGTTGAATTCACTCTCCAAGTAATCTGCATTGATTGGGTGATATGGGATTGATGCCACTGCTAGTAGTGGGAAATCTCTCTTTTGGTTTAAACTTAATTTTATTGAAGTGGAAGGGAGAAAAGAAGGTAAAGATAGAATTTTTGTAATGGGTTTTATGGATAGGGAAGAAATTGATTTGGGGAAGAATATTGAACAATTATAAACCATGTTCATGGTTCTTTCTTCAAAAATCAAATCTTCCCACTCTTTTACAAGTGTGTGTGTGTGTGGTGTGTGTGTGTGTGTGTGTGTGAGAGAGAGAGAGATAATGACATATTTTTACTGCCTATGTTCATACTATCCAGGTAGAGATTAAGGATAACATTTTGGTTGGTTGTAGTTGATTACTACAAAGATAATTTTGGACCATGTTTTCACTGTGTGTATGTGTGTGTGTGCCCATTCTTTGATTATTAACAGTTTTGAGGTTTCATTTTCATCTCTGTTTGTCTGCTGCAATTCTGAAAAAAGGTTTTGAATTTTTCTTAGAGATGATTAGTTTTGAAGATAATTAAATAGGAGTTTTCTGATAATTAGATTAGTGTTAAAAAATGTTCACTTGGAAAGCTTGGTAAGTAGATGGATAACACTAATTTTATTTGAATATAATGTTAGATTAAATAGTATTTTTTTCGGTTAAAAAGTATACCGATGAACGGTAAATCCTAAATAACATAACGGGGAGGCCGACACGTGACCATAATTTTAAACCAACCTGGTCAGTTGTTGATCGAACAATTTAGACCATCCTGGTCAGTTGTCGATTGAATGACTGTGAGGTCGATAGAGTCTACTACTACTGAATAAAAGTGAACTCAATTAAATCAATTGTGAGGTCGGTAGGGTCTACCAAAAAGTGAACCCTATTGGCTAAAAAAATTGGTAGGTACAATTTTTAACTTGAACTATGTTTTGATGTATCATATGATTAACTTTGCAACTTCAAGTTTACAAGGTGAATAAATAAAGTTGGAAAAAATGAAAAAGTTGACATTGATTTTATACAATTAAAGAATTACAAATTATCATGTTCAAGAACTTGTGCACCTCTCCACTCTTCTCCAGGATTAATTGTAATTGGAACTACCATTGAAGCAGGACCTGTGCATATAAAATACTCCTTCCCATACTTCTCTGCCATTGAACCAGGGGTAGATAAGTAAATGTCTTCATACCCCATTCTTATTATCCTGTACCACAATTCCTTTCCCTGAAAAAAAAAAAAAAAAAAAAAAACTCTTCAATTAGAAGCATAACACAATAACAACATTGGAAATGCTTATGTGTGTGTGTATATATATATACACACATATATATGTATGTATATATTACTCCCTCTGGAAAGTTTTTCCATTTTGACTATTTATGGTCGACATACATGAATTTTGATCAAACGTTGATGTTTATCTAATCATTCCAGTGAAATTCAAAAAATTGTAAGTGATTATCAATAACAATTTAAAAAATTTCATTGTGATCACTAGATCAACACCAATGCTAAGTCAAAGTTTATACTCCCTCCGTCCCAAAATGATCTTTGCGTTTGACTATTCAAACTTTTTAAGGATATGAACACTTGCTTCACTAGCCATGCTTTGTTTAAGCCTAAAATGTAGAAATGTGAAGAACTTTTTGGGACAATGAGAAATGGCAAATGAGAAGATCGTTTTGGGACGGAGGGAGTATATGTTTGACCGTAACAAGTCAATATATATAAACACACACACACACATATATTGTGAGTTGATATACCATGTCGAGTGTTTCATATTTGGATGGAGGGGTGTTGAAAAACGGCTTCAATCTTTCCTCGGGAGGGGTGCCGTAAACTCTACTCATCTTATGCCTCAAAATGACCACCGGCTCCTCTTGTACACTCCAAGTCCCCGGTTTCTTCTCCGGGTCCCACCCGAACGTCGACAACCAATCAAGCTCCTCCGTTTTCATTGCTTCCACGGGGGATAATAACTCAAACGGCGAGGATAACGGAGGCATCACGCAAAACGAGGCGCGTCGGAGACCGTCAATACCACATTTGCGTCTTTTGATGAACTTCAAATGGCTAAGTATTGCACTTGTTAGTTTAACTGCCTTTTGGCCATTGTTCTTCACTACAACTGCAGTTGCCACGCATAGGGGATAGAGTGTTACAACGTAGGAGATGTCCAGAGTTCCACTTGTGATGCAGCTCAGTTCCACCTGTGTACATTAATGAAGTCATAAATTTAAGTACTAAGAAATTTATCTTTGTTCAACTGTACAATGTAAAATGCACACATATTAAGACTAATACTGTTTTACTCCCTCCGTCCCAAAAAATTCTTCTCATTTCTACAATTTGGGCTTAAAAGTGCATAAGCAAAACATGGGTAGTGAATCAAGTGTCCGTATTCTTAAAAAGTTTGAATAATCAAAGGGGAAGATCATTTTGGGACATAGGGGTATTAATTTTTCTATTTGCTTTGAAAAAACTACAAACAATTTGCCCATAGTGGAAAAAGGTTGCAACAACCTACATTAAGGTTTTTATTGTGACCCGGCCATCTGTCAAAATATGTGTCGCATTTGTAATTAATGAAATAGTTTGAATGCAATTTCATCATAGTACAAGCAAGCTACAAATATTTCAAGCATATTATCTTTTGAATAATTTGACAAGTCAACTGCGACACTTATTACAGAGTACAGTACGAAAATGATTTATTGCTTTTGCACTGCATACATTTGACCATTTAGTAAACGCCAAGAAATAAAGGACTTGGCAACTTCTACCACAAAGGTAGAAAACATTATCCAATGAACAAGGTAGGCAAAATACACAACATTTTCCCCAAAAATCTTACCTTAAAATGAGACTACTGACTCGGGCATAAAAAGTCAACGAAAGTTAGATCACAAAATTTTAGTTGACTTATGTAAACATCAATCAGTAACCGCTACCTATGATTTTAACCAAGCTTTTGTTATTTTAAAGTGCCACTAGCATATAGAACAGCCTAAAATGAAACTAAAATTACTCTTACCAACTATATCCTAGTCCTGAATCTTTCACCACAAGTCTACAAGATAAGAAATCCATAATGAAGCACATAAATGGAAAGAAATACTCCCTCGTCCCACCCGAAATATGAAGTTTTGCCATTTTGATTTTAGTGTCCCACCCGAAATAAGACATCTCAAAATGATTTTTTTATTACTTTCTTATTAATGAGACTCACTTGTCATAGTCTCAACAATTTTTCATTTACTATTCCCTACTCACTTTCTCTCTCCTTCGTACTCACAAAACCTAGTTTTTAAATCACTTTTTCTTTCAATAAAATATTAGTATTCTTTAATCCCCGTGTCGGGACCAAAAATCCTATTTCAAGTGGGACGGATGGAGTATACCTGAACAGCATCGATGGAATCAGAATCAACATCCTTCACAACCCATTGAGAAATATCAACAAGTGAGGTTTTGACTTTTGGATCATCAGAAACCTTATTAAAAACCAAACCAATCCCACCTTTAGAAGAATTAGTAACGGAAGAATACGGTGTGGTGTAAAGAACTTCTTCAAAGCCATCATCTTTCCAGAACACTTTAGGCCTATAAGAAGTGACATGGGCATTGGATATTTGAAGCTTCACTGAACTTCCATTTCTAACAGTTAGTTCAACACTAGGAGAAGAAGTACTATCAGTTGAGTCTGAGAATTTGATGCCTTTTCGACCGAATTTCTGATCGAGCGAAAGGGTGTCCGGTGGAGAAGGGGTGGCGGCAGTGGTGGTGGTGGTGGTGGTGGTGGAGGAGGAGAGTGCAGTGGCCTTGGTGGTGAGTAAGCTTGGTTTTGGGAGAGAGAGAGATAGAAGGGAAGCCATAAAATTTAGAGATGAAGTGAAGTCTATACAGCTTCCACACACTCTCTAACTGTCATCCTTTTTGCTCTATTTTTTTTGTTTGAAGGTGTAAATTGGATTTATTATTTGTATTTTTAAATTCCCTTTTTACCCTTGACTTAAAGATAAAAAATTGTTTGACAGATGGGAGTATATTTTTGAGCTGCCTCAAATTGATACCACCCTCAAAAGTTCAATAACAAAGTGGTCCACAGAACCAGTTGTTTACTAATATCATGATGTACATCAGATCTTTCTTCAGGCAACACAAATATCTCAAAAATCACCAGACCAAAATGATAATCCCTCCGTCCCATAATGATAATCCCGTTTGACTATTCAAATATATGCAACATCATATTATTATTTTCATTACTACCCTTTGTGAGGTCTAATTAGTACTCCAACTAAACTCTTTCTTGCATCAACGATACATTACTCAATAGATTCATTACAAGGTTAAGTTTGGAACTTCAATCCATTTTAACACACCAATTTTAGAAATAGATCTTCTTTTTTTTTTTTTTGAAACAAACATTAATGAAAATGGAGACTATCATTTTGGGACGGAGAGAGTATTTTAGAACTCCAACAGCTAATACAGGTTTCTTCCCTTACAACCATGACAACGAAATTTATCTTTACTGAAATGATAAGCCAAAGAAATAGAGATAATAACAAAAGAATGACCTTTATCACCCCCCCCCCCCCCAAAACACTAATCATGCATCATAAATTATATGGAAAATAAAGATTGCAAACTGAATCTTCTATTACGAACCCATATAAGAAATTACTAAATTGAAAATCATGAACTGAAAGTAAATCAATTAACCGATTATTACCTTGTCGCCATCTAATTCATGGAAATGAGAAGAGTGATCACGAGGAATTATCCATGTATCAAAAGGGAATGAAGCAGCAAAATGGGCATTCAGATTCGCTTTTTTTGGAATTATAGGTAGGGTCGGAGGATCTTGCCGGAGAGAACATTAACCGCCGGTTGTTTACTGTGCCCTTCCTGAGCTCCGGCAGGGTTGGGTAGTCATTTCTGAGTCTGTTTATTTGAAGGCCTGGCCCATTAGACTGTAGGAGCCCAATAATCTGCTGTCAACTAATGCAACTCGGCCCAATTTTTTCCTCCCCAAGCATTCATTTTGGCCTAATACATTTTTTGTTTTTTTTTACTTTATGTTTGCATTCTTTTTTATGGGTCAATTTCAGTTGGACAATCTACTTTCTAATTTCTATACTCCCTCCGACCAGCTCACTTGACGCTTATTTGCATTTTGATCTGTCTAAGCATTTTGATCTGTCTCAGCTCACTTGACACTTATTTGCATTTTGATCTGTCTCAGCTCACTTGACACTTCTCAAAATAGCCTATTTTTTATAATTTTATATTCACTCTATCCCACCACTCATTCTCTCTCTTCATTTTCCACCACTCAATCTATTCAACCAACACTACTATTTATCTCACCCATTCCCTCTTTTCATTTTCTACCACACATTTTCATTATTTTATTCTTTTTCTTTAGTTATTTTGCCCACCTCTTGGGTTGTCAAGTGAGGTGGGACGGAGGGAGTATACATTTGCAAATTGATTTTCTAACGTTATATTTTTATTCCTTCAAATAAAAAACGTAATATTTTTATATAAAAAAAATAAACATTTATGTTTTATTGCAATCTATTTTTTTTTTAAAAAGAAGACAAACTGTTAATATTGTTGGGGAAAAAAAAAGGTCACCCAACTCTTCAGTTTTGACGATTTGATCACCAAATTCATTTTTTTTTATTCATCACATCAAACTCATTTTTTTGGATTTATGGTCACTTTCACTAATCTCATTAGTTTTTATCTGTTAAATAGTCATGTGCTATGGCACATTACTAATTTTAAAGGGTAAATGTGGTACTAAGCAAGGTAGTTGTTACTATGTTTAGTACCATACCAAAATTTGATTTTGGTACTTACCATTGGAGTTGCCCTAATGTATAAGTTTCATTTAGTACACTTGACCCCCATATATTTTCACTTATGTGTGCCTGCCGAAACTACCCTTTAAAATTGGTCATGTGCTATGGCACATGATGATTTAACAAATTAAAACTATTGGGATTAGTGAAAGTGATCATAAACCAAAAAAAAATGAGTTCGATGTGATAAAAAAAATGAAATTGGTGATCAAATCAACAAACACTGAAAAGCATAATACTTTATTATTATTATTATTTTTCAGTTTTTCTTAAAAAAAATGGCAAAACATAATGAAAAACTTAATGAGATTATTTTTAAACCATAGTTATAAATACCGTCTCGGACAACGCACCAGTTTTGTCATTGGGACGGGACGTACCGGTACCGGAACGTACCGACGTACTGTACCGGATTTACCGTACTCCCTCCGTCCCACTCGAATTAGGACAAATTTCCATTTTGGGTGTCCCATTCGAATTAGGACAACCCGAAAATGGAAATATTTTATTTAAAGGAACCCACATTCACACTCACAACAACTTTCCACTCATTATTCTTTACCCCACTTTCTCTCTCTTACACTTTTTCCTTAATCCCCGTGCCCAACCCAAAAATCCTAATTCGGGAGGGACGGAGGGAGGGAGTATGTGTCGCGCCCCGTACCCGTGGTCCTACTTGGCCCCACGCTCGGGACACGAACGGAAGACGTTATGAAACCTTTTAGAAAATTTTTCGAAATGTCCTTTTTGAAAGTGGCACAAAAGCACACTTGAAGTTCAAAGACTTCACTTAACTTGAAACAAACTTTTACAAACACTTTCACGACGAAAGTACTTAGCCCGAAGGCTTACAAACTTTTAAACAAATGTACATACATCAACCTTTACCAAAATAGATGGAACCATAAGAAGTACGGTTACTCTACCCAAAGGGTTTACATTTACATAATGTAACCTTCAACAAAATAAGTCCCAACTCTTACCCAAACCAACGTCCTCCCGTGCCGAGTGTCCTATCCCCTGGACCCGCCTTTATCTAAAACAGTAAACAAATAAGGGTGAGAATAAATCTCAGTAAGCTACTAAAATGCAACTACATTACATGCTGATATGATGATCATAAAGAAACAATATCAACAAGTAAACATATAGCATATAGCATGAGAGATAACATTAACTCATATATCACATTTATCACATAGCCCACACTCCGGTGGATACCAAAGCCAAGGTTTAACCAATAACCATAACTGATGAGAAATCCAACTGAGAAACCCATCAGAGAAAACCATCTGAGCAGCATAAATAGCTGAAGCTGTCGGGATCGCGAAAACCAAATCATAACCAATAGAACCAAGTAACCAGAGAGGGAAATATGACACAAAGTCATAACCCAAATACTCACCAAAGGGATCAATTCATCCCATCCAAGGCCAATCTGGACTGGGGAAACTAGAAGGCACAGTGGACACCTTATAGTGAACTTGGCTTGTGTGCCACTATAATTCTCCCACCGCCTGACTCACAAGCTCCAATGGAAAACCTTATAGTGGACTTACCTGTACCACTATAATTCTTCCATTGGCTGACTCCACAACAAGACCAGCTGGACTTTTAACAAGAAGCACAGTAATGAATACTTGCTAAACACAACCCGGGGCATTTAATCCAAGAAGGAACTAAGCCAAATACATCACAAGATGCACACATAAAAAGGACATTTAATACATTACTAACATTCCACAACAATCATCTAAGTACTTTAGGACACTACCCAAAAACTAGACCAAGGTTGATCTCTAAACCCCTTAGTTTGAAAACTCTAAACTTTTTCAGACAACTGGGCGGTCGCCCAAACAGGGCTGTGCGGCCGCCCAAAATGCTCTGTCCCAAGAAGAAAACCCTTCAGATAGATGTGCGGCCGCACACCCATTTTTGGGCGGCCGCCCACATCACCCGGCAGGCCTAAAAACTTAACCAAAGTTTACTCCTTTTGTTTCACAAGCATAACCTATATACACAAGATACTACCCAACATTAGTCACAACATTAGCAACTTCCATTAAGATTTCAATATGGCTTCTAAACCATTACAACACCAGCTATAACCAAGATCATATACTCCCGTTGTCCCAAAATTACAAGTATAGCAAATATTACCCAAAACACAAATTTAACAAGTAGAAGTATCACATATAGCATATATGACTATTTTAACATTTAAAGGGGAATTAGTAACTTACCTAGTTCCGGAAAAAGTATCGCTGAAATAAGTTTTGTTCGGCTAGAAATGACCTACTCGACGCCCTGATCATTTTTATATAATTAGTTTTTAAAACGGGTAAGTAAATAAAAAGAATTAAATCGAAATGGGTCGAACTTACCTTTTTTCTTTAACCCTAGGAACAGAACGAGGAAAGTTGCAGAAATTGTTCACACAGAGAAAAGGAAGAGGGAAGGGAAGTTTCCCTAAATATCTTTACCCACTTTTTACATTTTGGTCACCCAAAGTTTATTTTTAACACTTTAGCCCCTAAACTTACATTTTCAACTAGGACCCTAAAGTTTCAACTTAATCATTTAACTCCTTTAATCATTATTTTTACTAACTAAGTAAATAACACAGATAATCAAGTATGATATGCAAATCATAAAATATGATGCAACACATAAAATGCACATATAAGTCAAATAAAAATCCCCAAAATTATAAAATAAATATAAACGGGTTTTGGGGTCGCTACAGTATGTAACATATGTTCAACAAAAAATTACAGAAGCTTGTATTTTATCATCAAACTATACCAATACTAGCATAAGTTTAGTCAAGATTGTTTACAAATTACAGATCTGCAGCTTCAATTTCTTGGACTACACAGGCTGCTTTGTTCCTGTTTAACGACTTGACTACCTTGAAAGTTATATTGCGTTGAATGGATGTTGATTAATTGTGAAGTAT
Source organism: Campanula takesimana (assembly GCA_026119855.1). NCBI lineage: Eukaryota > Viridiplantae > Streptophyta > Magnoliopsida > Asterales > Campanulaceae > Campanula > Campanula takesimana. The sequence goes on from JAOWBW010000333.1 coordinate 1,020,528, forward strand.
AAATCTAGGGCATAGTTTTTCGGGGAAAAAACAAACTCAAGTTTAAATATATTTTTATTTGGTTCGACAATTAAAAATTGGTTTAAAATTCTTTCTTTTCGCGTACCGACCGGTACAACCATCTCGGCCGGTTCGGTTCGGACCGGTATGGACGGTACGTGGCGGTTTAGGACGGTACAGAAACTGAGACGGAATTATACATACACCGCACCGGTTTTCAACTAGGACGGGACGTACCGGCCGGTACGAACCGGTACATGACGGGATTTATAACTATGTTTTAAACAAACCCCCTTCAATTGCAAGGAAGCCCCATTCATTTTTGGGTTTGGGCCTTTGGAGTAATTTCTCCTCCCCCAGTCGAACATTGCCTAGAGCCCTAGACATGGTTAAATAGGAAATGAGTTGGTTTTGGGGGAAACTAGTTTCTCCATAAGTTATAAAAAGTCCACTTTTTAACCCTTAAACTTTAAACCCTAACCCTAAATTCTAAACCTTAAACCTTAAACACTAAACCTTAACCCCTATAAAAATATGACTTTTTATAACTTAGGGAGAAACTAGTTTCCCCCAAAATTTTCTCATAGGAAATTGGAACCGACCCATATCGAGAACTGAACAAACCGGAATCAAAAACTTATGATTCAGAATCGACCATATTTTTCGCTTGAAAATTAACTAAATATGTTTAAAAATAAGTGAAATCTATTTAAAAATATCATTTTGATTGTTTTTAAACATAAAATGTTATATTTTTAATAAAATTTGATAAAAATGTAACTTTTACTTCATTTTACTGTTACATTTTTTACAAATTCTGTTAAAAATTTAACAAAATTACTATAAATATATCATTTTTTTGACTTGTAGTCATGTCTACATAATAATAAAAAAACTTAATGGAACTGATAACTGTCAGAACGGGAACCGACGATTCATAACTGACACTGAAAACCGACAACTTGCAGCAGTTAGTTAGGTTCCAGTTCTCTTATACCTGGAGCCGGAACCGTTTGCCCATCTCTAACTATGCTAGCAACATGCAACAACCGTTTTTTCTCTCAAACTTTCCTTCTTCAAACTTCTTCAACTGATCTTTCTATCCGTCTTTTATCTTTGGGGGAAATCTTCAATCTATTCATCTTGTTCGTTCTGTATTGATTCATCTAATCCGATTTCACATTTATTAATTTTATTTTGCAATTAATAAATGTGAAATCAGATTTTTAATTTTCGTTTTTAAATCTAGTTTTTAATTATGTTTATCGTTGTTATATTTGTTTTGTTGTTTTTCTCTCCATACTCATATGTGAGAGCCTGTGTTTTCCCTTCGTTGGTGAGGGCCTGTGTTTTCCCTCCGTTGTTGAGGGCGTGTGATTCCCTTCCATTAATGAGGGCTTTGTGTATTGTTTTAGTTGTTTCTATGATCATGAGAAAGTTTGAATCCGACTTAAAGAAGCAGAAGAGGGATAGGGACGCAACACTTCATCAAGATGTTTTTGAAGTCCAGCCTTTCAATGGCGGAATCTTTCAAAGTCAGGTTTTGTTAAGATCGTTTGTTGCAAAGATGAACTTAGTAGGAATATTCATTTTTCTTTGCAATTGACAAGTCAAAATGCCAATATGTTGGCAAATGTAATATCTAGGGCAGTATTTGTAATTGCGAGCCCCACCGTTTGGGTCGAACTTCCGAATTGTGTGAATAGTCGACTTCTGAACGTTTGTTATGATCATTAATAATATGTTTTCTTTTGGTTTCAAAAAAAAAAAAAAAAAAAAAAACTATGCTAGCGACATGTATACCCACGATCACGATACTTATTAGATTGAAATAAAATATAAATGTTAAGAATTAAGTTGTAAGAAATACAATCTTGAAATCAATTTACAAATATATGTAAAAGGAAGATAACACAATTGTAGATGACCCATTTTCTAGTCATCTATGTATATTATTAGTATTTTTAATCTAGTTTCAATAAATATGATTTTTACTGCCCCTAAACCTATCCATAACTTCCTTTATATTTTATTAACATAATATCAAACATTGTTAATAATTTTATATGAATGCAATTATAACTCGTACATTATGATATTTTTGATTAATTTAACATCCTTCGAACATTCTTCGGTCAATAATGATTACATAATAGGAAAAAGTAAGATTGGTCCATTTCAAATGTCCACATTTAACAAGTTTTTTTTTTTTTTTTTTCATCACCATAGTGCTTAACATTTTGAACTGTCATCATTCCGTAAAAAAATCATTAAAATGTAACATAAGTTAATCACGTGACCTCACTGATTAACCTTTGTTATTTTTTAGTATTTGAGCACTAGTACAACAAAAATTATTTTCTTCATCTAGCTATAGAATCATCTTTTACCCCCCCCCCACCCACACCCCCACCCACCTTAAGCCCTTCAACCATAATTGTTGCCTCATTGAACCTCCGTAGCCACCCATTCGCTGCCACAACCACCACAAATATAGTTCACACACATACTGTAAGGACATGGCTTGCAACACAAGTCATTTAGACTTCCATTCATAAAGTTATGATTATAATATTAAATTATAAAGTATAGTTGATAATAAAATGTGTAGAATTCCTGGATATATATTACCTAATTGTGATGGGCAAAAGGGTAATTTATTATCATAAATCTTGAAAGGGTGTGGTCCCTAAATGAAATGTCACCAAGTCTACTATATAAAGGGCATTCCATCAACCCTTAAGACTACTCCATTTTTCATTAGTACTCTCTCCATAAATCTTCATTAAGTGTTAAAGAAGTAAAAGAGGAAAGACATTCATCATTTAGAAGATCATTCTCCTACATCTTCTTCTTCTTCATTTCTCCCTACTTCATAATGGATTCAACAGGTATTTGTTCTTAACGCTTCCGCTTCATCTCTTCCTCAATCCTATTCTAAAGTGAGTGTGGCATTCAGGGATTAAAATTGTTCCAACAATTGGTATCAGAGCCCCGCTCATCTTTGGTTTAAGTTTGAGTTCTTTTTAGGAAAGTTTGTGCTTTCACTTTGATTCATTTTCTCTGTTGAATCATAAGGTTTTTTATGTCGATTAGGGACTCTAATTCGTTAATAGAGTGCTGATGATCTTCATCTAAAATTAAGAAAAATGGTTTGAAAGTTTTTGTTCATTAAAAGGTTCAAGTGAGATTATCCCTTCATAACATGGTTTTATGTTTTAAGTGCATACCATGTGGATCTACTCACTTGATTCCATTAATTTTAAAAAGCAAGATTATCCTAAATAACATGGTTTTATGTTTTAAGTACATACCATGCGGATCTACTTGCAATTCATTTGATTTTGAGGAAAATTTAGACAAAAATTCAGAAGTGCAGATTATATGGCACGGTCGTGCTCTTTGTTTTGGCACGGCCGTGCGCCTCTATTACCTTGAACCGGTGTGTTCATTGGTGCTGGTCCGGACGGGTGTGTTGTTTAAACCGGTCGGACCGTTTCGTTTGGCACGGTCGTGTCTATTATTTTGGCACGGTCGTGCCATCTGCACCGTGAAAATTTGTTTTTTCCCATATTATGGCACGGTCGTGCCCTTTGTTTGGCACGGTCGTGCTAAGTATGTCGAAAGAAAATCAAGTTCTGCATTATTTTGTTGTTTTCTCTTGAACAAAAACATTCATTTTTCAAACCTTAAAGCCCTGATTAATTATATGCTTAAATAATTTTATTCATTATTTAAATAATATTATCACCTAAGTGATTAACGTTATTTAAATGCAAAATTATTAAAGTGTTGAATGTTTAAGTTAATATGTGAATGACATGAATTTTCCAAAGAAGATCTTGACATTTGACTAAACTTAGGCATTCATGTGGTAACAAATAAAATGAACATTAGGATATTTTCTTAGGTACTTATGTCGGCCCAAAGGAAGATTAAGTATTTATTAAAATATAAGTTCAAATTGCTTGTTACCTAAGGCAATCATTTATGAGTCAACTCGCAATCCAAAGATTAGTTTTGATGTCATGTTGATTATCTTATTGATGGATTTCGTTGATATAATTAATCATTTTTCATTTTGTAGTTTCTTATTCATGTTTTGTTCTCATTCTTTTTTGTTCTCAAAACCCAACAGATTTACTTATTGCTTCGTCCGTAATCACTGCTATGAGTTCAATTCCGATGCTAAACGGGACTAATTTTAAAACTTGGAAAAATAAATTGATGATGATCTTAGGCTATATGGACATAGATCACGCATTAAGAGAACCGTTTCCTCTTCCTCTCTCTAATGAAAGCACTCAAGAAGATTGCTTAAATGAGGAGAAGTGGAAACGCTCCAACCGTGTGAGCCTAATGATCATGAATATAGTTGTCCCGGAGACCATTTTGACCGGTATCTCCAAGGACGTTGATGCTAAAACATTCCTTGATATGATTGAGGGACGTTTGGCATCTACCTCTTCTCATGGGACAAAAAGAAGAGGGAAGAAAATTGCGGTTGCAAGAAATAAGAAGCGTAAGAGATCATCTAATGATCATGAAGAATGCTTCTTTTGCAAGGACCTCACTCACATGAAGTACGACTGCCCTAAGTATCACGCTTGGCGTGCTAAGAAAGGTATGTCATTTGGTATTGTTTGTGATAAAGGCTAATTTGGTTTCATTTCCTACATATACATAGTGGTTGAATTCTGTTACATCAACTCACATAATGAATGTCTATGTAGGGTTGCCTGAAATACCGAAATCCTGGAGAAGATGAAGAATCATCTATATGGAAGCTGGGATCTGGTTGAAAGAAAAGGCATCGGAATCTTATAGGATATTGTTAAAAGTACTTAGTATTATTTTTATAAATACTACATTTAATGTATCGTCATTTGGACGGAATTTGATATATATCACAATTTTGAATAAAGAAGGTTGTTTTGTTCATTTTAATAAATGTGATTTTATTTTATTCCAAGGTTGATGGTACTTGTACATAGTCAGGTAATCTTTAATTACTTGACATTATTTACACAATATATAAATTCCATAAATAATGACACCAAAGTGGTAAAAGCAAAAGTTATCAAGTAAAGTTTATATTTTATGAAGGCATAAGCGTTTGGGTCATATTTTCGAAAGGAAACTGATAAGCTTATGTTAAAGGATATCTTAAACAAACTTGATAAATTGGAAAATACTTTTGCATTAAATGCCTTAAAGTAAATTTACAAACATTGTAGTATTCTCGAGAGCATCAAGTGTCTCAATGAACTAATGCATTCAGATATTTGTAGGCCATTAATTATTCCTTCATGGAAAAGGTCAACAATAGTTATTATGTTCAAAATGACTAAACTCTTAGTTTGAATACATTTATTTGCTTCATAAAATATTGAGTTTGGACGTTGTAAAAGTCTTATAAAGACAAAGTTGGAAATCAACTTTGAAGACTATCAAGAACATTAGGGTCATTCATGATGGTGTATACATCTTTGGAATGATTGTTAAAAGGAACAACGTCTAGGTCCTTTTTACTCGCTATTTTGAAAGAGTGTGGGATTATCTCTCTCTACATTGAGCCGGGTACGCCTAGCATGAATATTGTAATAGAGACATATTGCAATCCTTAAGGATATGGTAATAAGTATGTTTTATACTTGTCTTACCTCACTCATTATGGGCGATACGCTAAAACCGCAACCTTTATTCTCATTAAAGCTCCCTCTAAGGCTACTAATATAAACCCTTAATAATTTAAGGATGCGTTCCTTATTCATCCTTAAACCATATTCATTTATGGGGTTGTCTAGCATATGGATAGACTTTATAAGTCTACTAAGGGAAAGTTAGACGTAAGATTATTAGTAGTTATTCATGGGGTAAGCCGAGAAAACTAGGGGATATATAAATTTTACAACCCGAAAGTTAGAACGTTTTGAAAAACGAGAATTGCTAGGTTCTTTTAAGGATGTTGAATTTAGTGGGAGAATTTGGAGTAATATTTTGAATTTGAAAAGGAAGAGGAATTCATTTGTATGGAATCCATTTATATACCACTTCCCATAGTTCCAATTGGATATCAAGTTTTGAACTTAACATTCAAGAAGAACATATAATTCAAAATAAATATGATTTCCCTATAAGGAAATTCAACAACCTCAAAATTAGTAAGAACCGGTGCCCTTATAGAGATCAAATAGAGTAAGAAGGAATGCAATTCCGGCTATTCATTAAGTGTATCTTGTCGAGAATAAGGGACACTTAGGTATAGTGGGAGATAATCTATTTATCTTCCATAAAACCATCAATAGTCCTAATTCTCATAAGAAGATTAATGCCATTAATAAAGAGTTACAATCTTTTGAAAGATGACAACGTTTGGGATCTTATTTCATTACATAAGGATGTGAAACCTATAAATGGGTCTCTAAGACCTAAAAGGATTCACAAAGTAATGTTGAAAGATATAAAGCCCATCCAGTTGCTAAAGATTTTAACTCATAAGAAAGGTATTGATTATAAAGAAAGAAACACTTTTCCGGTATCTTCTAAAAGCTCCTTAGGATCATTATGGCACTAGTAGCACCTTTGATCTTAAGCTTCATTAAATGGATATTAGAGAAAAATTTTCTTAATGGAGACATTAAGGAAACTATTTATATGGAGAAATTCATTTATGAACTTAAGTAAAAATTCTCATTAATGGTATTTAGAATTTAACCAAGTCATTCTTTCATTAAGTTTTGAAATGAATCTTGGTAAATATTAAATATACCATAAGTTTAGTGGGAGTAAATTTATAATTTTGGTCTTATATGTGGATGATATTTTGCTTGCTAGTAATGATATGAACCTTATTAAGGAAACTAAGAAATTTCTTATTTGAAATGAAAAATCTTGGTAAGGCATCTTTGTATTAAGAATCCAAATTCACCGTGATCGCTCACGAAATGTTTTAGGATTATCACAAAAGGCCATATGGAAATGTATTACAAAAGGTTTAGCATGCAAAAATGTAAACCACATGACACCCCTAATTTTAAAGGAGACATTCTTAGTCTCAAACAGTGTCCTAAAGGTAAATTTTAAATCCAAGTATATGGAAAATTCCCTCTTTGCATCAGCAGTAGGAAGCTTAATGTATACGTAAATCTTACATTTAATGTTGGGATGCTTTGTCAATACCAAAGCAATACGGAAAGAACATTAAGTAGCAGCCAAAAGAATGATAGAAGTATTTACAAAACCACTAAAGAACTACATGCCTATGTTTTAAAGTCGGATCATCTTGAGATCATTAGGTATTCCGACATTAGTTAAATATATGGCTGCATAAGTTTTAATGGACTGTAATTTGTCAAAACAAGTGTCGAAAGACCAATTAAGAAATGACTATCAGGTAGCAGTTCTGTACTCTAACAAGAGTTTATGGATTTAGACATTAATTATCTTGTTATAAAGAAAAGAGTACAAAATGAACGAAAGGGATACAACTTATAGAAACAAACTCTATTTAAAGGATCCATTTATGAAAAGGTTATCATCTTCAGTGTTTCACGAGCATGTTGCTCATATGGGTGTAACAACTTTTGATAACATTTAGTATAGTGGGAGTTTGTGTTGTTCTTTCATTAGTTGTTCTATTATTTAAAGTTTTGATCTCATTTGGTTAAGTTGGACTAGTTGGAAGAATATGTATATATTCATTATGATTCCATGCTACACATCTATACTTTTGATCTATGTCATTTAGTTGGATTTGTATACGTGATTATTGTGGGTTTAGTTGCGAATCAATTACAACGACTGCCCCTTTAGTCCTATACTTGTATGGCTAATGGACGAGATTGTTATAAATGACAATAAAGTGCGCACATAAGGGTTGTCATTTATGTTATGATCATAAATTAAAGGAAGGACTTTGTTTTGCAACCCAAGTGGGAGATTGTAAGGACATGGCTTGCAACACAAGTCATTTAGACTTCCATTCATAAAGTTATGATTATAATATTAAATTATAAAGTATAGTTGATAATAAAATGTGTAGAATTCCTGGATATATATTACCTAATTGTGATGGGCAAAAGGGTAATTTATTATCATAAATCTTGAAAGGGTGTGGTCCCTAAATGAAATGTCACCAAGTCTACTATATAAAGGGCATTCCATCAACCCTTAAGACTACTCCATTTTTCATTAGTACTCTCTCCATAAATCTTCATTAAGTGTTAAAGAAGTAAAAGAGGAAAGACATTCATCATTTAGAAGATCATTCTCCTACATCTTCTTCTTCTTCATTTCTCCCTACTTCATAATGGATTCAACAGGTATTTGTTCTTAACGCTTCCGCTTCATCTCTTCCTCAATCCTATTCTAAAGTGAGTGTGGCATTCAGGGATTAAAATTGTTCCAACACATACCTCCTACACTATGAGCACTCATGCACCACATACCCATACTCACACAATCCATCATTCTTGTCATTTGATTATCGTTCGCCGCCACCACGAAATCCATTGACCACCATCGTAAACACTAGATCGGAGAAGAACAATTTTCCCCTTTCTCTTCCCTCGATTTTGCTTTAATTCCTTTCTCAAGCACATTTAGTACCCGTCGGTGTATGCGTACATGTGTGTATTTTGGTGGAGTGGTTTGAAGGGGTTCTCTCTCTCTGTGTGTGTATTTTGACGGGAGACCGTGATTATTATGCGGTGGGGTCATCGCCATCGGCTGCTGGTAGAACTTAAAAACTTCTTGCTTAAGCGAACATAAATTTTAAGGGCGACATGTTTCTTTTTCTCAAAGCAAACAAAAATCAAGAAACACATTCTTGTAAATTGGAAAAGTTTATGGCCATCCAAAGTGCGTGATATAATATGACATACACATTATAGTAAAGGTAAAATAATAGAAAGATTGTTGGAGCATTGATCACATATAATATCATACATGAAAATCGTATCATATATATTCATATCGTGATTATTCTAACACATCTGGAACGTTATGATAAACGTTATTATGACATTACAAATGATGATACCATGCTAAATGGGTAGCTTTCGATTGCATATCATATCTAATCTTAGAGACTGAATATTTGCACTTTGAATGACGATATCTGAAAAGAAAACAACACCATGAACGAACTCAATTAGACGTGATTCCTCATTCGAAATCTTTAACGTGGGAGCAAAATCAGTAGAGTATAAGACTTTATATGTGAGTATGTTTGAGCAATTACTTGTATCCAAAGCTAAAATGTGACGGGCATCTTGTAATTTAATATTATGCACTTATGCTTCATATCGCATCGCGATTGGTGACTTGGTCTAATTAGACTGGAGTGAGATATGAGTATCATTGTTGTCCTGTTTAGTGCGCTAGTTTTCCAGAGAAATACACATGTACAACAAAGTCATGTGCAGTATAAATTATGTGACCTATTTACATACCAAGCTAAAGAAGTCTGGTAACAAAAAAAATGGTTTAGAGAAATGAGATCACAATGAAGATAAATCTCTGGCTAAGCCCTGTGAATGTGATCCTTAAAAACTCGATATAAAGAGCATCTACGAAGGTCGAACTTATGAAAATGCATTAGCATTGTTAGAATACATAAAAAGGCTTGAGCATTAGACAAATTCTTCAATACAACGGCCGCACACCGTGCGGCAAGGTGTGCGGCTCCGCTACTTCTCGGCCAGTACTGCTATGCTACAACCGACGGCCAGATCCAGCCCTCCCCTCTTCCCAGATCGTGCCACGTGTCCCCCTATAAAAAAAAAAAAACCTCCAATAACTTTAAAATGCTATATCTTGAGATTTATAACTCAGAAAAAAAAATTAAAAATACCGTTGTGTTCGTCTCGACGAGACGAATAAGACTACATAGGTCATGATATGGTTTGATTTTTTTTTTTAAAAAATATATAATTTTTTACACATAAAAAGTTTGAGCTGCTCCTTCAGCTAAGATGTAACACTCTGTTCTGATAAAAGTAACAAATTCATCTTCAAAATGTAACACGAAAACTGTTAAATGTAACATCAGTTTTTTACAACAAAAAAAAATGGGTTTGCATTCCAATTGTTACTTTCTCAATAAAATATTGTTACATTTCATATAAAATGTTACATTTAAGAATATAAACTGTTACAATTGAGAAAAAAAAAATGTTACATTCATTTTTTATAAAATGTAACCGAATTAATTGATTGAGGTGCATCCGAGTAGGGATGACCAACCCGACCGAAACCGCTGACCGCATCGGAATCAGAATAACCGAAAACAGCTTGAATCGTCCTAAAAATCGGAACCAGATGAACCGAAATCATCACTTATCCGGTCTGGTTATGTTTCAATGCTCCAAAATCTTTGAACCGGGGATTCCGAACCTGTCCAACCGAAACCAGAATCCGGAACCGGAAACATAACCTTTCAGAACCGTCCAAAAAACCGTCAGAACTGTCTGATCCGTCAGATATCTGACGGTTTCGCCAGAATCAGCCGTTAGCTAACGGGAAGTTGACTAAAAGTAGTCGTTTGGACTGCATTTTCAACCAAATTCAGTGAATAAAAGAAAAATTTGTTATCCTAACATATTACCACCCCCGTCCCCTCACAATTTTATATGAATGCAATTATAACTCGTACATTATGATATTTTTGATTAATATAACATCCTTCGACCATTCTTCGATCAATAATGATTACATAATAGGAAAAAGTAAGATTGGTCCATTTCAAATGTCCTCATTTAACAAGTTTTTTTTTTTTTTTTTCATCACCATAGTGCTTAACATTTTGAACTGTCATCATTCCGTAAAAAAATCATTAAAATGTAACATAAGTTAATCACGTGACCTCACTGATTAACCTTTGTTATTTTTTAGTATTTGAGCACTAGTACAACAAAAATTATTTTCTTCATCTAGCTATAGAATCATCTTTTACCCCCCCCCCCACCCCCCACCCACCTTCAGCCCTTCAACCATAATTGTTGCCTCATTGAACCTCCGTAGCCACCCATTCGCTGCCACAACCACCACAAATATAGTTCACACACATACCTCCTACACTATGAGCACTCATGCACCACATACCCATACTCACACAATCCATCATTCTTGTCATTTGATTATCGTTCGCCGCCACCACGAAATCCATTGACCACCATCGTAAACACAAGATTGGAGAAGAACAATTTTCCCCTTTCTCTTCCCTCGATTTTGCTTTAATTCCTTTCTCAAGCACATTTAGTACCCGTCGGTGTATGCGTGCATGTGTGTATTTTGGTGGAGTGGTTTGAAGGGGTTCTCTGTGTGTGTGTGTGTTTTGACGGGAGACCGTGATTATTATGTGGTGGGGTCATCGCCATCGGCTGCTAGTAGAACTTAAAAACTTCTTGCTTAAGCGAACATAAATTTTAAGGGCGATATATTTCTTTTTCTCAAAGCAAACAAAAATCAAGAAACACATTCTTGTAAATTGGAAAAGTTTATGGCCATCCAAAGTGCGTGATATAATATGACATACACATTATAGTAAAGGTAAAATAATAGAAAGATTGTTGGAGCATTGATCACATATAATATCATACATGAAAATCGTATCATATATATTCATATCGTGATTATTCTAACACATCTGGAACGTTATGATAAACGTTATTATGACATTACAAATGATGATACCATGCTAAATGGGTAGCTTTCGATTGCATATTATATCTAATCTTAGAGGCTGAATATTTGCGCTTTGAATGACGATATCTGAAAAGAAAACAACACCATGAACGAACTCAATTAGACGTGATTCCTCATTCGAAATCTTTAACGTGGGAGCAAAATCAGTAGAGTATAAGACTTTATATGTGAGTATGTTTGAGCAATTACTTGTATCCAAAGCTAAAATGTGACGGGCATCTTGTAATTTAATATTATGCACTTATGCTTCATATCGCATCGCGATTGGTGACTTGGTCTAATTAGACTGGAGTGAGACATGAGTATCATTGTTGTCCTGTTTAGTGCGCTAGTTGTCCAGAGAAATACACATGTACAACAACATCATGTGCAGTATAAATTATGTGACCTATTTACATACCAAGCTAAAGAAGTCTGGTAAGAAAAAAAGTTTAGAGAAATGAGATCACAATGAAGATAAATCTCTGGCAAAGCCCTGTGAATGTGATCCTTAAAAACTCGATATAAAGAGAATCTACGAAGGTCGAACTTATGAAAATGCATTAGCATTGTTAGAATACATAAAAAGGCTTGAGCATTAGACAAATTCTTCAATACAACGGCCGCACACCGTGCGGCAAGGTGTGCGGCTCCGCTACTTCTCGGCCAGTACTGCTATGCTACAACCGACGGCCAGATCCAGCCCTCCCCTCTTCCCAGATCGTGCCACGTGTCCCACTATAAAAAAAAAAAAACCTCCAATAACTTTAAAATGCTATATCTTGAGATTTATAACTCAGATTTTTTTAAAAAAATACCGTTGTGTTCGTCTCGACGAGACGAATAAAACTACATAGGTCATGATATGGTTTGATTTTTTTTTTTTTAAATATAATTTTTTACACATAAAAAGTTTGAGCTGCTCCTTCAGCTAAGATGTAACACTCTATTCTGATAAAAGTAACAAATTCATCTTCAAAATGTAACACGAAAACTGTTAAATGTAACATCAGTTTTTTACAACAAAAAAAAATGGGTTTCCATTCCAATTGTTACTTTCTCAATAAAATATTGTTACATTTCATATAAAATGTTACATTTAAGAATATAAACTGTTACAATTGAGAAAAAAATGTTACATTCATTTTTTATAAAATGTAACCGAATTAATTGATTGAGGGGCATCCGAGTAGGGATGACCAACCCGACCGAAACCGATGACCGCACCGGAATCAGAATAACCGAAAACAGCTTGAATCGTCCTAAAAATCGGAACCAGATGAACCGAAATCATCACTTATCCGGTCTGGTTATGTTTCAATGCTCCAAAATCTTTGAACCGGCGATTCCGAACCTGTCCAACCGAAACCAGAATCCGGAACCGGAAACATAACCTTTCAGAACCGTCCAAAAAACCGTCAGAACTGTCTGATCCGTCAGATATCTGACGGTTTCGTCAGAATCAGCCATTAGCTAACGGGAAGTTGACTAAAAGTAGTCGTTTGGACTACATTTTTAACCAAATTCAGTGAATAAAAGAAAAATTTGTTATCCTAACATATTACCACCCCCGTCCCCTCACAATTTTATATGAATGCAATTATAACTCGTACATTATGATATTTTTGATTAATTTAACATCCTTCGAACATTCTTCGATCAATAATGATTACATAATAGGAAAAAGTAAGATTGGTCCATTTCAAATGTCCTCATTTAACAAGTTTTTTTTTTTCATCACCATAGTGCTTAACATTTTGAACTGTCATCATTCCGTAAAAAAAAATCATTAAAATGTAACATAAGTTAATCACGTGACCTCACTGATTAACCTTTGTTATTCTTTAGTATTTGAGCACTAGTACAACAAAAATTATTTTCTTCATCTAGCTATAGAATCATCTTTTACCCCCCCCCCCACCCCCACCCACCTTAAGCCCTTCAACCATAATTGTTGCCTCATTGAACCTCCGTAGCCACCCATTCGCTGCCACAACCACCCCAAATATAGTTCACACACATACCTCCTACACTATGAGCACTCATGCACCACATACCTATACTCACACAATCCATCATTCTTGTCATTTGATTATCGTTCGCCGCCACCACGAAATCCATTGACCACCATCGTAAACACAAGATTGGAGAAGAACAATTTTCCCCTTTCTCTTCCCTCGATTTTGCTTTAATTCCTTTCTCAAGCACATTTAGTACCCGTCGGTGTATGCGTGCATGTGTGTATTTTGGTGGAGTGGTTTGAAGGGGTTCTCTGTGTGTGTGTGTGTGTTTTGACGGGAGACCGTGATTATTATGTGGTGGGGTCATCGCCATCGGCTGCTAGTAGAACTTAAAAACTTCTTGCTTAAGCGAACATAAATTTTAAGGGCGATATATTTCTTTTTCTCAAAGCAAACAAAAATCAAGAAACACATTCTTGTAAATTGGAAAAGTTTATGGCCATCCAAAGTGCGTGATATAATATGACATACACATTATAGTAAAGGTAAAATAATAGAAAGATTGTTGAAGCATTGATCACATATAATATCATACATGAAAATCGTATCATATATATTCATATCGTAATTATTCTAACACATCTGGAACGTTATGATAAACGTTATTATGACATTACAAATGATGATACCATGCTAAATGGGTAGCTTTCGATTGCATATCATATCTAATCTTAGAGACTGAATATTTGCGCTTTGAATGACGATATCTGAAAAGAAAACAACACCATGAACGAACTCAATTAGACGTGATTCCTCATTCGGAATCTTTAATGTTGGAGCAAAATCAGTAGAGTATAAAACTTTATATGTGAGTATGTTTGAGCAATTACTTGTATCCAAAGCTAAAATGTGATGGGCATCTTGTAATTTAATATTATGCACTTATGCTTCATATCGCATCGCGATTGGTGACTTGGTCTAATTAGACTGGAGTGAGATATGAGTATCATTGTTGTCCTGTTTAGTGCGCTAGTTGTCCAGAAAAATACACATGTACAACAACATCATGTGCAGTATAAATTATGTGACCTATTTACATACCAAGCTAAAGAAGTCTGGTAACATAAAAAATGGTTTAGAGAAATGAGATCACAATGAAGATAAATCTCTGGCTAAGCCCTGTGAATGTGATCCTTAAAAACTCGATATAAAGAGCATCTACGAAGGTCGAACTTATGAAAATGCATTAGCATTGTTAGAATACATAAAAAGGCTTGAGCATTAGACAAATTCTTCAATACAACGGTCGCACACCGTGCGGCAAGGTGTGCGGCTCCGCTACTTCTCGGCCAGTACTGCTATGCTACAACCGACGGCCAGATCCAGCCCTCCCCTCTTCCCAGATCGTGCCACGTGTCCCCCTATTAAAAAAAAAAACCTCCAATAACTTTAAAATGCTATATCTTGAGATTTATAACTCAGAATTTTTTTTAAAAAATACCGTTGTGTTCATCTCGACGAGACGAATAAAACTACATAGGTCATGATATGGTTTGATTTATTTTTGAAAAAATATAATTTTTTACACATAAAAAGTTTGAGCTGCTCCTTCAGCTAAGATGTAACACTCTGTTCTGATAAAAGTAACAAATTCATCTTCAAAATGTAACACGAAAACTGTTAAATGTAACAGCAGTTTTTTACAACAAAAAAAATGGGTTTGCATTCCAATTGTTACATTCTCAATAAAATATTGTTACATTTCATATAAAATGTTACATTTAAGAATATAAACTGTTACAATTGAGAAAAAAAAAATGTTACATTCATTTTTTATAAAATGTAACATTAGTTTTAGTAGTCAATCATATGTTAATTTTGGGTGAAAAAAAGTGTTACATTTGAAAAAAAATGAGTGTTACATTCGTTTATAGAAAGTGTTACACTAATTTAGTTGTCAATCTTTAATTTATTGAAGCAAAATTGTGGTACATTTTTGGAAAAAAAAAAGTGTTACATTTGAAGAAAAAAAGTGTTACATTTCGTTATAAGAAGTGTTACTTTTGTTGGGAGGAAAAAAAAATTGGGATTGCAAAAAAAAAAAAAAAAAAATTGGCGGCTCGGCTCCTGGCGCCGTCGCACGCCGTGCGGCGGCCGCACAGGAGAGTCGCTCTGAGCATTATTGGCGTGATTCGAGACCCGTACAGTTAAACTACCACCTCTGTTTCAGTTTAATGTGTACAATTTGAGTTTTTTTTTATCAACTCAACTTTGACCATAATTTTATGAAAATTTAGATATTTCTATGCAATTCTATGTTATTGATACAATTCCTACTATGAAACAACAATAATTTTTAGAATTACATTGGAATATCTAGATTTCATAAAATTATGGTCAAAATTCGATTTAATTGATCAAATGAACTGTTATTGTGAATATTGAGCTGGGGCGGAGATAATATATAATAACCATAATACATAACTTACATCCTATATTAAAAATATTTAAAATTTTATAATAATGTAAGTTACACTTTAATTTCGAAAGAACATGCGTTACAACTTACAACCATGGGGATCAACACTAACACATGAATTGACTAGGGATGACCAACGCCGGTTTCGGTTCCGGTTCGGAACCGCCGGTTTCGGTTCGCCATTTATGTGAACTAGGGATGGCCAAAACCGGTTTCGGGCCCGGTTCCGGTTCGGCAAAAGGGTGACCCTGAACCGGCCCGCGCTTACCCCGGTTCCGGTTCCGATTTGGCACAATCCGGTTCCGGTTTGGTACGGTTCCGGTCCGGTTCCGGTCTCCCCCTTTAAAATTATTGAAAAACAAGGGATTTTCGGTCCGGTTCCGGTTCAGCATATATGTGACCCTGAACCGGCCCGGATGCCTTGCGGTTCCGGTTTCCTCCGGTTCTGGGCTTTTCCGGTCCGGTTTCGGTCCGGTTTTACGGTTCCGGTTCGGTTTGGCCATCCCTAATGTGAACCTTAACCGGCCCTTGGTTACACCGGTTCCGATCATCACAATCCGGTTCCGGTACGGTTCCGGTCCGGTTCAGGTTCAGTTCCACACTACATTTTTTTTTATCATACAATAATGAATAAACAGGTTAAAATTTATTGAAAAACAAGGTATTTTTTTTATTTATCATACAATAATGAATAAAACATGTTAAAATTTATTGAAAAACAAGAGATTTTTATTTTTTTTAATGGAAACGCCGATCCGGTTCCGGTTAGCCATTTATGTGAACCTTAACCGGCCCTTGGTTACACCGGTTCCGGTTACTCCGGTTCCGATTAACTCGCCGGTTCGCTCCGGTTCCGGGCTTCTTCAGTCCGGTTCCAGTCCAGTTTTCCGGTTACGGGCCGGTTTGGTCATCTCTAGAATTGACACCACCAAAATTCACACCATTTTCATGACGTAGACCCCAATTTTCTACCAAACAAATCAAGCGGCCAATTTCGTCCATTTTCTCTTCACTTTTTTTAACCCCTAAA
The DNA here is from genome assembly GCA_026119855.1 of Campanula takesimana. Lineage (NCBI taxonomy): Eukaryota > Viridiplantae > Streptophyta > Magnoliopsida > Asterales > Campanulaceae > Campanula > Campanula takesimana. The sequence continues at coordinate 1,037,686 of JAOWBW010000333.1, forward strand.
TATTTAAAACTAGTGCTTACTGGAATTATTCTCTCGATATTTCTTTTCTCTGGCTTTGACGAGTCCAAATCTTCTATACCACTTTGTGTGCCACTTCATGTGCCACAAGTGATCTAATGACTCACAATTGTTAAGAGTGGTATTATTGTAATATTATGCAAACATGTGAACTCATGGAGTGACACATAAAAGTGGTAAAAGAGATCTCGACTCGGCTTTGATCTCATTTGACTATTAACTCCAAAAATTTGCATGAAAATTTAAAACCACACAAGGTCACATGTTCATGCTTTGGTGTTTTCTTTCTCCCGTTAATTCCAAGAGTCAGTATGTGATCTATTTTTTTTTTTTTTTTTTTGAGCAATGTGATTTTTTTTCTAACAAACAAATTTCTACTTCCTCATTATTCCCCCAAAAAACATTATTTTAATTATAATAACTTATTCAATTTTGATACAAAAAAAATATGAAAATTTGTTTATTCTCATGAAAATTCTAAATGTATAACAAAAAATATTATTACAAACATTTTTTAAACTTTATGAGAATAATCATATTTTTATACGTCAAACTTTAATTGAGTTGAACAATAAAATTAAAATGAAACTATCTTTTTTTGAACAGAAAGAATGTAGGGAAAATTTATTTTAATACATAGGGAAAATTTATTTTAATACATATCTTGAGTTAATTATTGTCCCTTTTTTGAAATTGAATGTTCATTTAAGTGAAGAAATTAAAATATTTGACTTATAAAATGAGAATATATGTATAATAATAATACTCTCTCCATCACTTAGTAAATATAACATCTTGATTTGTTCGGTCAATTTGACAAAACTTTGACAAAGTTACTACTAGTACTCTTTTTTTTTTTATTTTTTTTAATCGACAAAAAGTTACTAAAGTTTAGTTACCCTCCTAACTTTAAAAATTATTATTAATAGGTATTTGAAAGACCATCAGTAATAGATTTCCAATTTTTTTTTTATAGAAATAATCGAAATTTCGTCCATTTTGTTTAAAAATTAATCAAGCTAAATTAATAAGGTGCAATAAACGATGGGAGTACAATATAAACATAAGAGGCAGTCTCGCGTGCGGCGGCGCCGAGCCGAGCCATGCCCTTTTTTTTTTTTTTTTTTTTTTTTTTTTGCCCCCACAACCTTTTTTCCTCCCACCAAAAGTAACACTTCTCATAACGAAATGTAACAATTTTGTTTTTCAAATGTAACACTTTTTTTAAAAAAAATGTACCACAATTTTGATGCAATAGATTAAAGATAACATAAAAATTAACGACTAAATTAATGTAACACTTTTTATAAAGGAATGTAACATTATTTTTTCAAATGTAACACTTTTTTTTTTTCAAATGTAACACTTTTTCCCCCCAACATTAACATAGGATTGACAACTAAACTAATGTTACATTTTATAAAAAATGAATGTAACATTTTTTTTTCTCAATTGTAACATTTTACATTCTTAAATGTAACATTATATATGAAATGTAACAATTTTTTATTGAGAAAGTAACAATTGAAATGCAAACCCATTTTTTTTTTATAAAAACTGTTGTTACATTTAACAGTAAAAAAATGTTACTTTTTGAAGATGAAAGTGTTACTTTTATCAGAACAGAGTATTACATTTGAGCTGACAAGCAGATCAATTTTTTTTGTGTCTTAAAAAGTATTTTTTTTTTTTAAAAAAAAATCAAACCATATCATGACCTATGTAGTTTTATTCGTCTCGTCGAGACGAACACAACGGTATTTTTAATTTTTTTTCTGAGTTGTAAATCTCAAGATATAGCATTTTAAAGTATTTGGGTTTTTTTTTTTTTTTTAAAGGGACACGTGTCAAAAACTGGGAGAGGGAGGGTTGGATCTGGACAGTCGGATGCAGCGCCCCAGCCAGCCGCGCGAAGCAGCGGAACCAAGCACCCTTGCCGCACATGGTGCGGCGGATGTATGCGAGAATTTGTCTAAACATTATACTTGGCACACCACAACCCCCCCCCTCAAGCTGTCCAATAATTTTTGGGTTAGTCTCTCGTAAAACGCATTTTTTCTAGTGATTAGGAAAAACATATTTCTTAAATGCGCGGTTGCATTATAGTAAATAATCAATACTAAAAAAACGCGCGGTGACATTATTATAAATAATCGAAACTTCTCAACACCATCTGACACTCTTCAACATATAGCTGGACTTTTGTAATACAACAACTAGCAACAGGTCATTCTAAAACATTGTCACTGACCATATGTTAACACTTCCTATGAAAAAAAATCATCTAGCTATTTGTTTTAAAAGTTCCGGCTATCAGTATCAAGGGTTCTAGCTATAAGCCATCAGCTTTAAAGATTCTTTAAAAATGCTCATGGACTATCAAAAACACTACAACTAGCTTTGAAAAACACTTGAACTGACACTAAAATACACTCTCACTTGCACTAAAAAAATATAGTTTGTATTTTTTTCTTAATGGCAATAAAAAATGCATAAACTAGCACAACAAAATACTACATCTGTCCCAGTTTAAGGTTCTTAGTTTTTTTGATGTTTGTCTGAAGAATCTTTGAGAAATAATTAAATGTTAATCTAATTATCCAAATGAAAATCTAAAACTTGTTATTGGTACACCATTATATATACTATCAATAATAAGTTTTAGATTTTCATTAAAATAATTAGATTAACCTGTAATTATTGCTCAAAGTTCCTTCAGACAAACAACAAAAAAACTAAGAACTTTAAACTGGGACGGAGAAAGTACTTTATTACTAATATCCAGAAGGTTTTTGATCATGACTTTATTCAAATATGCTTGTTAAATCATATCTTAACGACTTTATTATTTATATCTAGAACCCATTGAGCTTGCTATCTCAGAAGTTTTGTTGGCCATGACTTTGTTCAAATGTGCTTGAAATCAAATACATGAGGCTTTATTATTGAAGTCTAGAACCTTTTAAGGTTGATATCGAGAAGGTTTCTATTTCATGACCTTCTTCAAATATACTTGAAAATCGTATCCAAAAGGCTTTATATTAATACATAGAACAGTTTTTTTGAGGTTTATATTCATAATGTTTGTTGGCCTTGGCCTTACTCACGACCTTGATTCCCAGCGCTCGCGACGTTTCAATAATTTACAAAAATGTCACCGCGCACGAGATTCTATTTATTACAAAAATGACACCGCGCATTTAAAAACACGTTTTTTCTAAACAATAATAAAACACGTATTTCCCCAAATTTTAACTTAATTTTCTGATGTCGACATAAAAGAAAAATCAAATTACTAATCTACAAAGTATATTTATCATTTTTTTCATTCTCTTTTTTTTTTGAGAGGAATCATTGTTTGGATTCTAAAAATCTAATTATCATAACAATAGAGTAGAGTATCACTAAAAACTTTAACAAATTTGATAGCACTAGTAAATTTTTATAAGCATTTGATTGAGATTTAATTAGGTTGACAAAAAAAGTCAGTCAAGTAATATAATAGTTTATACAAATGGATTACATTATTTACTTTATATACGGTTTCAAAAATAAATAAATTACTTTGTATATACAGTATAATTTACATTTCTAGGGACAATACATTGATACACAAACTATTACTTTACTATACAATATTATAGCCAACTAGTACTCCCCTCTCAAAAGATAAAAGATAAAATTCTATCTTTAATTTTTTTTTTCCCAAAATATATATATTTTTTTTTTTTTTGGAAAAAATTTGTTTGATTTTTTTTTTTTTACTAATTTTTATCACTAATCTATTTGTACTTACAAACTAAATATTTGAAAAGAGAATTACATAATTTCATACGAATCAGTGCCAATAAATTGGACCCGGAACCGCTCCACCCAAATTAGTTTCACCCCTCCACCCAACGGTTCATATCAAACCCACATAGGCGAGCTCATCATCTGTGCTGCTAGAATGATTTCAATTTTTTGTGGGTCCTACCGAGCTCGGACACATCGTATCCGTCGAACACAAAAAAAATAAGGTGACTCTAATCGGAGCCATTTGGTGGATCGGGGTGGAGCTAACTCCTTGGTGGACCGGTTCGAAATCCCAATAAATTGTATGAAACGTAAAATTTTCAAATATCTCTTAAAAATAAATTTTAAATATTCATTTAAGGTCGTAGAGAGCACTTTTTTTTTGTGTGTATAATAAACTAATTAAGTTTTTTTTTTTTTTTTTTTTTTTTAACGTAGAATTTTAAAAATAGCATAGTACACTATAAAAATATGAAAAAAAAAAAAAAAATCCATATAGGAGGTTCGAACAGCAGGGATTTAGAGAGAGAAAGTAGAAAGAGAGAGAGAGAGAGAAACCACCGATAGAGAGAGAGAGAGAGAGAGAGAGAGAGCCGCAGCACAAAACCAAAATTATAAGAGAGTCTCATACCTCCTCTTCATCGAGCAAATTCTCACATACCACCTCTCAGTTCTAATCCGTTTCTTATTCCAATTTCATTTCTTCTTCAATCCCTAGATTTTCCCCTCTCCCTTTTCTTTCTATCATTTTTTTTTTTTTTTAGCTTTAGATAAGGTACAGCCACAATTTTTATTTTATTTTTATTTTGTCACTGAAGATCTGACACACAATCTACACATATAAAGACGATCAGACTCTAATTTCGATCATTTGATTGTTCAATGTGCAGGTTTTGTACCAGCATTCTTATCCCGATCATCCCGATTTCGATTTTTGTCAGGTTTGATCTTTTTTGCCTTTTGTCCTTGTTTCGAATTGATATCTTTTAGTTTCGAAAATGGAATGTATCAGAAATTTTTGTGGAGTTTGTATGGTATGATATGGTTTGTTTGATGATCAGAATAATCCAATCATCTATCTGGTTTGATTTGTGTTATAGGATTGTTTTTTAGTATCTGAATATATTTTTATTTTTAATTCCCACTTTTTTATTGTTTTTTTCTGCGATTTCACTTGAAAATCTTCTGTGACTGTTGTTTTGATTGTTAGAGTTTTCTAGGATTGAAAGAATCTTCTTGTCATGTGGTTTAAACTGTAGATTAAAGTATTGGGTATGTGTATTTGTTACTTTGTTCTTCCAAAGAACTGATGTATCTAGAGCTTACAATGTAGAACACTTGCTAGTTTGTAGGTTGTTGAAAATAATATCTCCATACATTTATTCCTTTTTGAGTAGGTTATTATTTGTTAGTTATTTTACGATTTAATTATCCGGTTATTCTCTCAAATTTGCTGTCTTTCTGAAAATGTTTGTGTTTTTGCCTGTTTATGGAATGAAATTTTATCCGACCGTTGTCTTAGAACTTATGTTTGTGCTTCCGTGTAGCTGTGGTGTTAGGTTAGAGTTGAAAGGTCTCCAAATTTTTTTTTTTTTTTTTTTTTTTTTTTCAGATTTACTGCCCCTTGTTGTTTTGAGAGGAATTTGTCATGTGCCTGGAGCAATTAATTGTTTTGTCTGCATTTTCATTTAGTTATTTTTGTCGGTTCTGATCTGCATAACGTCTTGCAGTTTTTTGAAGGATCACTGAGGGAGATGAGTTGGATATAATTTGCATGGGTGACGATGCCACAGCTGCGAAGTGGAGCACGGAGATCAAAACGGCTCGGTGATCTTCAGCCCGACTCTCAACCTGCTGAGAACGCTGAAAATCCCCTCTCACCAACCCAAAATAGACCTAGAAGGAAAGCTGCAGGAAGAGGAAGGGGCGGTAATGCTACAGGTGTAGCAAAGGGGCCCACCGCAGCTACACCTGCGAGGCGACCTGCTGGTAGAGGTAGAGGGATAAAGGTTATAGACTTAGACCCTGAGCCACCTTGTGAGGTTCTTCCGCAAGCACCAGCAGTTGGGGACGGAGTACCGGTTTTTAATAGAGCAGAAGGTGCAGTAGATAAAGATATAGCAATGGAAGGTGGAAGTGCAGACAAAATAATGGGAGTTGAAGAAGAAGTAAATGGTACCCCCGTGCCGGAGAGGGTATTTTCTTGCTTGCTATCTCAATCTGTTTCATTTCTCATTTTGGAAATTTCATAATTTAGTAATAATGCATTGCGTGTAATTGCTCCGTTTTTCGATTTGCCGTTAGTGTTATTTAATATGATTCCTGTTGTGCTTTTACTTAACATTTGATTGTCATTTTTCTTGGATGCCTCTAAAGGGTTTTTCTTTTTTCTTCTCTATGTGGTTGTAGGTACAAGTAGGTAATTCTCCTGTATATAAGACAGAAAGGAAGTTGGGTAAGGGTGGTTTTGGTCAAGTTTATGTCGGGAGAAGGGTTACTGGAGGCACCGAGAGAACAGGACCAGATGCTATTGAGGTACCATTAAAAATGTAAAAGCTGTTTGTGAATTTTTACTAAGCATTAATTTTCCACATGTGATATTTTTGCAGGTGGCGTTAAAGTTTGAGCACCGGAATAGTAAAGGTTGCAACTATGGCCCTCCGTATGAGTGGCAAGTGTACAGGTGATCACCATGACCTAAATGTTAACCTTTCTTCTTTCCCTAGAGATTCTTAGATTCATTATCTAATGCGCTGCCTTTTGATTTTCAAAGCACAATAAATGGTTGCTATGGGATTCCGTCGGTTCACTACAAAGGCCGACAAGGCGATTTTTACATTCTGGTGAGATTTGAGAAGATCTTATTGTTCACATGGACTTTGTGATTTGCTGTTTGTCTTGTAAAATAGTTGGATAAATTTGTACCATACTCATGAAGGTTATTGATGTTTTAGGTCATGGACATGCTCGGACCTAGCCTTTGGGATTTGTGGAATTCTTTAGGGCAGTCGTAAGTCTCTCTCTCTCTCTCTCTCTCTCTCTCCCCCCCTATATGTATGTATGTGTGTGTGTGTGTGTGTGTGTGTGTGTGTGTATATATGTGTGTGTATACGTGCACGTGTGTGCACACTTACCCATGAGTCCACGTTATGCACGTGCACATGCAAATAACTTCCTTCAGCAAGTAAAGGCCATTTTTTCGTGCATGCATGGTGTTTGCTTGTCACTTATTAGTACGTGCAACAACAGGATGTCACCAAATATGGTGGCTTGCATTGCTGTGGAGGCGATATCGATTCTCGAAAAGCTTCATTTGAAGGGGTAAATAGAGTTAATAACGTTAATGTTTTGAGCTTCCCACTTCTTTGTTTGGAGAGGAGTTTCCAGTTATTTATTATTCTTTCACATTTGTCCTATTCAAGGTTTGTGCATGGAGATGTGAAGCCGGAGAACTTTCTACTTGGTCTACCTGGAAGTGCTGATGAGAAGAAGCTATATCTTATTGATCTTGGTTTGGGTACGTCATCGACTTGTCTTATCCATCAATTAATATTTATCTTTTAGCTTAATCAGTCCATCACCTTTATTGAGGCTTGCTTAATTCATTACGTGCATTTTAAGGATCCAATCATTATGATTCATGCTTAATGCTTTCCTTTTCATGTAAATTCTCTTAATGCCAATAATTACATTGGTACTTTCAGCATCGAAATGGAAAGATTCATCTTCTGGCCAACATGTTGAATACGACCAGCGGCCAGATATATTCAGGTTTGTGGATTCTAAATGTTAACTAGGGCACGTTTTTTTTTTGTTTTTTTTAATAACAAACCTTTTTTTTTGGACAGGGGTACGATAAGATATGCAAGCGTGCATGCACATTTAGGTCGAACAGGGAGTAGAAGGGATGATCTGGAGTCACTGGCATACACATTGATTTTTCTCATGAAGGGAAGATTACCTTGGCAAGGATACCAGGTCAGCTGATGGTTTTAGGCTTAATGCATTCTTCTTGATGCTTATTTTAGATGATAAAGATTCAATATCTTAACTTCACTTTTTTACCTTCTCTTGAAAAACTACAGGGAGACAACAAGAGTTTTCTGGTTTCTAAAAAGAAAATGGCTACCTCTCCGGAGATGATGTGTTGCTTTTGTCCTACTCCGTTTAAACTGTTTCTTGAAGCAGTAACGAATATGAAATTTGACGAGGAGCCAAACTACTCCAAACTTATATCTTTCTTTGAAAGTCTTATTGAACCTATTACCTCACTAAGGCCTATTAGAATTGATGGGGCTCTCAAGGTTGGTACTGCGAAAATTAATAAATTTATTTCATCTTTGTAGTAGTGCATTGTAATCACCTGGGAGCTATTTTATGTTATTCAGGTTGGGCAGAAACGAGGAAGATTGCTTATAAATTTGGAAGATGATGAGCAACCGAAAAAGAAAATACGCCTAGGCAATCCAGCTACCCAATGGATTTCAGTTTACAATGCACGGCGTCCTATGAAACAAAGGTGAGTTTGCCCATTTTAGCTAATTACTAGTGAAAATATTAGATGTGTAATTTCGGTGCTCCTTTCATGATCATTATGGTTCATGATCTTTTATTTTCAATTTTGCCTTTGAAGCATTGAGAAAAGGTAGTTTTGGCCTTTTGGGGTGGTAATTATCATTAATTGCTATTATTATTGTTTGCATAATAGAGAAGCTGAATTCGTATTTTTTAACTAGAGTAGGTATGCAATTTAAATGTGGTGATTGTGGTTTAGTCCAAGAGCAATTTTGGAAGTATGGAAAAGCATGATGGGGCTTCTGTTTCAGCTCGCTCTCCTGCTCTATAATTCTAGTTAATGAGTCATTATCATTTTATTACCGGTGTGATCATTATTGAATCTTTGGATAAGAGAGAAGTTGGATAGTTATTCCTGAATTATAGTAGGAGAGCCAAATAATGGTTTAGTCTCAAGTACAATGTTCGAAGTTTGATAACGCGTAATGGAGCTTAATTTTGATTCACCCACTTTATAATACTATGATATAGCTTCTTCTCAAACAATGTTTTAGAAGTTACTTTTTTGTAGACTTCAATCTCATCTCATGGGATTCTCTTGAAACTTTTATGTAAGGTAACCATTACCAGAATAAATATATGTATTTGCTACTTTTACTCGTGGACAGTATCAACTTTGCCTTACTATTTCATAGCGCAGTTAGCATGGCCTAAATCGTATTCCCTCCGTCCCGCCTGAAATAGGATTTTGGTAAACTTGACTTTACTTTGACCAAGTCTTTTAAAGAAAATATAATAATCCAAATAAAAATTTAAAAATTGTTATTGTAACACAATTAATAATACTCTCAATAACAATTTTTAAATTTATATTAGGATATTTATTTCTTATTTAAATTACATGGTCAAAGTATCAAAAAAGCTACCAAAATCCTATTTCGGGCGGGACAGAGGGAGTATATGATTCCCGAATCCCCTGATTTCTTTTTTAATATTTGTGACTGCATGTCTACAAGGTGGAATGCGTCAAATATAATCTATTGTGTCACGTGTCTTTCTCTTTTGTAACAAACAACGCGATACAATATTTTCATTTATGCTTCACCTGTTGTTCCTCATACTTGTAACTAAGTTATGGAGCTACTTTCCTTACCCTACCCTTGTAGCTCGTTGCTCCTTTTCTTCACTAGTGCCCATATAATGTTCGAGTATGCTTTTGAGTTCCACCATTCACGACGTTGGTCATCTCAGCATGCCAACTCTGCAACACACTGTTTATTGCAAAGCTGTTGGTTTTATTGAGATGGAGCTCTTTTTTGTTGTTGTACATAAGCACTGTAATAAAAAAACAATACTCCCTCAGTCCCGGAAAGATGTTCCTAAATTTTTGTAGTTTGTTTCAATGAACTTTGAGCAATAATTATAGGTTAATTTTGGTATCCTAATGAAAATCTAAATTTGTTATTGATAATATTTATAATTGTTGTATTAATAACAAATTTCAGATTTTCATTAGAATAATCAAATTAACCTATAATTATTGCTCAAAGTTCATTCAAACAAATAACAGAAAAAGTGGAAACATCATTCTGGGACGGAGGGAGTAATAAATAACTTAGCACGTGAGTTACCTAACTGCAAATTTGCTTTAGTATGCTGAGAATACAAGTGCACCCCCTTTAGCGCAACTCACTATATATTCTATTGTATGGCATAATATCCTTGCCTTTTATGTGCTCAATTAAATTAGTAAGTAGATTTAAAATGATTTGCTGGATAATCATTCACGGTGATAGACTCTCTACATTCATATTTGGTCACCGTTTTGAACTTTGCCTAGAGTTACTGTGAAGGAGTATGGACATGTAGCTGATGAATGATGATATACTTGATGGTGCAAGAATGAAAAATATTGATTTCCTTGACCAGAAGCTGTTAGAGAAAATTCCATGTATAATAGACGAGACGTATTAATTCTTACCTTTTCCTGGGAGGTTAACTCGACTTTTTTTTTTAATCAGGATATTGGAAAATAAGCTGTGGTAGAATTATTAAAATTGGCAGTAAGTTTCTCGAGATGAATAACTGGAAATCCATGCCCCTTTTATTCTTGACAAACTGACATGAAAGGTCAGCTTTTTCTGATGTTGAGTTCCTTGACAGGTTGCACTTAAATACTTGCGTATAGAATCTTTGATGGAGTATTTATTTTAGATTCTCCTAAATTGGCATTTGTAGTTAAAAATGTTTCTCTTAATAAAGTACCGTATTAAACTTAACCAAGAAGATTTTGCTTGGATCATGCATTTTCGTAACTTATCAAAATTATTTACTTTTTAACAATAGTTTCCATGTTTAACTATCATGAGATCATATAATTTATTCCCTGGCAACAAAATATATTTTGTAGATATCACTACAATGTGGCGGACACAAGGCTGCGTCAACATGTTGAGAAGGGCAACGAAGATGGTTTATACATCAGTTGCGTCGCTTCCGCTACGAATCTTTGGGCCCTCATCATGGATGCAGGGACAGGTTTCTGTGATCAAGTTTATGAGATTTCACCCGTGTTTCTTCATAAGGTAAGTTATCTTTTTAACTATGCTTCCAGCTTCTGTGTTTACTGATTAATTAAGTCAATAAACTTCACCTTATAATAATTACTTCTATGCAATTTAGGATTGGATCATGGAACAATGGGAGAAGAATTTTTATATCAGCGCAATTGCTGGTGCTGCTAATGGAAGCTCGTTGGTTGTTATGTCAAAAGGTTGGCATGATGATCTCTTTATCTCCTTCTATCCATATATATGTACGCGTATGTGTCACAATAATACTGTTTTTCTCTTCTTCAAATTACTTGTTCTTGGTGAAAAAAGAGAACATGGGTCTAATCACTGTAAGCAGGATCACTGGTTGTTTATTGATGTTGTTCCTTGATTCCTTTTTTGTGTGTGTATGAGGTAAGTGCTTGAAACGTTACATTTTTATAACATAACAACTTTTCTCTCTCTGAAAATTTTGCTCCAGTTTACTAATCATTAACATTTTCATGATCCTATTTGTTACCGAAGCTTGATCTTGCTAATGGGTGCACTCTTTAATTGTTTAGGAACCCCTTACACCCAGCAGTCCTACAAAGTGAGTGAATCTTTTCCGTTCAAGTGGATCAATAAAAAATGGAAAGAAGGATTTCATGTCACATCCATGACCACAGCAGGCAATCGCTGGGGTGTCGTGATGTCCAGAAATTCCGGATATTCTGAGCAGGTATGCCGGTCATATTTAGTTCTCTCTCTCTCTCTTTATATATACTCCCTCCGTCCCATAACAAGGGGCACAAATTTCCTTTTTGGGTGTGCCGTTGAAAAGTCACATTACCCTAAATGGATATTTTATACTCCCTCCGTCCCAATTTAAAGTTCCTAGTTTGACTTTGCACGGAGATTAAGAAAAAGTAAATGTTGTGAGTATGAAAAGTAAAGTGGGAGAGAGAAAGTGGGTGGGGAGTTTTTGTTGTGAGAATGACAAGTAGGTCCCACTTTCCATTTTAGGTAATAAAGCAAAGTAAGAACCTTAAATTGGGACAGACCTAAAAGGAAAGTAAGAACCTTAAAGCGGGACAGAGGGAGTATTCCTTATTTATTCAATGGGACCCACTTGTCATACTCAAAAGTCAAAACAACTATCCACCTACTATTTCCTACCTCACTTTGTCTATCCTACCTCACTTTTTATACTCACGACACCTTACTACCAATATTTTTGAATATATATCCACTTCCAATTTTGTGCCCCTTATTATTGGACGGAGAGAGTAATATCTACACACACTAACACACACACACACAGATACACTACACACACATATACGCACATACACACACATTTATGTGTGTGTGTGTGTATATACTCCATCCGTCCCATAACAATGGTTACTTTTGGTCAAACCTTCTTGAGTTTTGACTAACATTTTATGCTAAACTATTAATCTCCATAAAAATTTAAAAATGGTTATTTAATCACGAATAGAAACATTATTACTAACTTTTTTAATTTTTATGGAGATAAATAATTTAGCATAAAATGTTAGTCAAAGTTCAAGTAGGTTTGACCAAAATTAACACTTGTTATGGGACGGAGGGAGTATTATATATGTACTTACCTCCCACTACCTCTGATTTCATGCGATGTAAGCTGATGTTCATCTACTTGAATATCTGATGTTAGGTTGTCGAGCTTGATTTTCTATATCCTAGTGAAGGAATACATCGTCGTTGGGAGAGTGGTTACCGGATCACTTCTATGGCTGCTACTTCCGATCAAGCAGCCTTCATACTGAGCATACCCAGACGCAAAATGGTGGACGAAACTCAAGAAACTCTGCGCACTTCTGCCTTTCCGAGCACCCATGTTAAGGTAAATAAATACCTGATTTAATTCATCATCCCAAATTTCTGATAAACATATTATATGCATTTAAAATACCTTTATGTCTAATCCATCATTAAATGCTGTTTCCCTACTGGTTTTATTAATGCCAGTTGGGGTCCTTCCAACCACCTGGGCAATTTGCCGGATTAAACTCAGTGCCCACCCTTTTCCTTCATAATTTTCATTTCTGATTATAACTGCAGAAGGGTAGGCACCAGTACTTATCCAAACCTTAGGGGTGGCCACTGAATTTAACCCATAATTTGCCTATCGATTGTAAAACTCAATACACCCCTTGTTCTTAAATTTAAAAATGAAGAAGAAACCATCAGGCTTTAGCCTGGTGGCCAGAGCTCATGGCTTCCAACCTGGAGGTCATGGGCTCGATCCCCCCCTCCCCCCAGAAGTTAGAGAGAAGTTTTTCTCTCCCTAGGATTTGTCTCCTAGGCGCTTCTGCTGATGATTATGTATTGAGTTCAACTATGAATTAAATTTGAAAAAAAAAAAAAACTATCTTTCAAAAAAAAAGAAGAAAACACATGTACCCTTTTGTATTGAACCGGATTTCTAAAATGGCCATTCACCCAAAATCAAAGCATCATTCTCTTCATAATCCAAACCAACACGGTAAATGATTGAACAACATTTCCCACACCTACATTGTCTTTTCCTTCCACTACTCTATAACTATATTCTCTTTCTTATGTACCGTCACTAGTTCTTGCTGTACAAGTATACCTTCATGGCCAGTTTAAGATGTGTCACTTTTTGCTCTTCAATAATACATTAAGAAAATGATGCACGTCTCAGTCTTGACTAGTCTCTTTACTTGAACCCTTTGGTCAAAGACTTCATGTATTACCCTACAAACATTCTCTTTACATGAACCCTTTGGTCAAAGACTTCACAAGAGCCTGTTGTTGATTAGAAGTGGAGATGATGAATTGTACTCCCTTTGTCCCAAAATGATCTTCCCACTTTTTTGTCATTATGTCGAATGAACTTTAATCAATAATTTTAGGTTGATATGGTTATCCTAGTAAAAGTTTGAAACTTGTAATTGATAGTATTGTTGATAGTGTATCAACATGTTTTAGAGTTTCATTAGTATAATTAAATCAACTTAAAATTATTGCTCAAAGTTCATTCATAGTAACAACAAAAAAAAGTGGAAAGATCATTTTGGTAAGGAGGTAGTATGCTAGTAGTTGCAGGATAGTTGATCTATTGCAAGAAAACAAACTAAAGAATAAATGTGGCTTACGCAGTTCCTGTTGTTGATTATATAGGTGTTTTTTTGTTGATTATATAGGTGAATGTTTGATGAATTTCACACCTACGTTGTCCTTCCCTTCCACCAAAACTATCTTGTCTTTCTTAATGTACCACCACTATTTCTTGTTGCATAAGTATGCCTCCATGGGCAGTTTAAAAAGTGTCACTTTTTGCTCTTTAATACTCCCTCTGTCCCGGAATAAATGTCATAGTTGACATGTCTATGTTTTTAAGCTTTTGGTTATGTTTCCTTGATTGTCCCAATCTATTCATGTGAGTAGAGTGACACCTCCTAAGCCATTGTAAATCTTGTGCCTATTAGAATGGGTAACATAGGATGATCACCAAACTTCATACCCTATTTTTAGTAAGACAACATTTATTTTGGGACAAACAAAAATGGAAAGTAGGACATTTATTTCGTGACAGAGGGAGTAATACATTAAGAATGTGATGCATGTGTCAATCTTGACTAGTAAGCCGACATTTATTTTGGGACAAACGAAAATGGAAAGTAGGACATTTATTTCGTGACAGAGGGAGTAATACATTAAGAATGTGATGCATGTGTCAATCTTGACCATTCTCTTAACGTGACCCTTTGGTCAAAAACTTCCCGTATTACCCTACAAACAGTCTCTTGGATCTACAATGCTGATAGGAACTTCAATATCACAGCCAATGATTTTTTTTTGTGCTTACCCGTTCCATTTGATCAGTACAAAATTGTGTCCCTGTCTTTTTTTTTTTGCGCTTTTATCTATTTGTTGCTGCTTTTTGGCTTCCATGTATCATTCTCTTATTTTAATCATTCCAATACATTATTGCAGGAAAAATGGGCAAAGAATCTCTACATTGCATCTATATGTTATGGACGGACTGTTTGTTAGATGGGCGTTGATGCTAGACTGATGGAAGACTTAAATTTTGAAACCTGAAAATAGAAAGAAGAATGGGGAATGAAAAATGGGGTTGGGTTAGTTCGTTATGGGGTTTGGAGGGTGGAGTTTGCTTTTATTCAGTCAACAAAAACTACAGGGCTTCTCATGTAACATCTTTTTTGCTTCTTTTTTTCTTGTTAATTTCAGTTTAATGTCGTGTAAAATGAGAAACAACTGTTATGAACAAAAAGACTATTGGAAGAGTTGGCAAAATTAACGTCTAGATTAGACGTGAACTGGCCAATTTGAAATGGAGACGTGGCAATTGCTTGCTAGATTATGGTTCATGATTATCCTATATTGTACGACTATCACCTTTGTTGTGCTCTAAATATGTCGTGAATGGAAACGAAGGACAAAATTAATATTGTGGCTTACTTGGTGTAATTTATATTCGCTGATTTGCTCTCGGTTATACAGGTTTCCAGCTTCAGAATGAGGATGAAGGGATGAGCTGAACCTTTCAGCTTTGTACTTCAGGTATTTCAAGTTAAGGGTAATGTGTGTAATCATATATAAAGAGGACTTGTGAAATCTTATTTGAAGATGTTGAAATATTCTCCCTCCCCGCGGCGAAGGAGTCCAGATCTCCTGTGCCCCTCCATGTGCCCCTCTAATCTGGACCGTTTACATGCATGGATAATATCAACATAAACGGTTGAGATTAGAGGGGCACAGGGAGGGGCACAGGAGATCTGGACTCGCGGCGAAGCCAGAAATTTTTTCAAAGGGGGTCAATATTGTTAAAAGGAAAAATAATCTACTTACTAATACGGATTTTTGGCAGTAAGGGGGTTAGAATGATATCACAGTACAAATTTAACCACAAATAAAGAGTCGAAATTGACAAATTTCTTGTTTGTAGTGGATCTGTTAAAATTTTACAGGCATTAAAATGACATTTTTTTGAAAATCAAGGGGGTCGAGTGATCCCTTTGTGCATTAGGTAGCCAGGCCTCGCCACTGCTCCCTTCGCCCCATTAAAAGATGTACTTTTGTTTTTAGATAGTTGTTGTGAGTATGCAAGTGAGTCTCGTTGAATAAAGTTTTCATTTTCAAAAAGTGCATTTATTATTGAGACACCAATTTGGATAAAAAATGCATTTTTAGTGGGACTAGTAAATCTTACTAGGAATGAGCAATGATAGGGGCACAAAATAAGCTCACAAAATCTTGCTACAACATGAGGTGACGATATTTTATTGGTTGCATCGATAATGGACACGCCACACTCTAATTAAAAACACCAATTAAATCATTACACATAGGATTTTGTGAGCAAGATTTTGTGACTTTTTTGTGCCCCTAGTATTATTCTACCAGGAATACCCCCTCTCCTGCAGCCTCCCACCCCCTTATCCATTCTTTCCTTTTCCTTTTTTTGTTCATGGCTTGATAGTTTCCTTGATTTTCTTGTTCGGTTTAACCGTTGTTCTCGAGGTTTCTTTGGCTAGGATTTTCTTGTTCAACTAGATCTATATCATTATCTTTGGTAAAACATTTGTAGGCTCCTCATTAGGCCTCTCTTTTAGTCTTTTGTATTATCTTGAACTTCTTTATAATTTCGATCACTTCAGTCTGACTGCACAACGGTCAGATTGTTCGAGGGTTGAGATCCATAAATGGGTGGCCTCTGTTTGGAGAGGGTGAGGTCAAAATACAATTATGTCCTTAAAAAGTAATCAAATGGTCAACATTAAAAGGAAATGAGACTGCCGTGCATGCAGTCCTACAGTGCTACTGCGCAGGCTCCAGCCTTCTTTATTCTGCTTAGTTTCCTTTTGCTTCAAGTTCCTCTTTGTTTCGTCCACAACAACTTTAGTCGCTTTGTGGTCGCTCCTCTTCAGTTCAAGAGTCTTGGTTTGAGTTTTCAGGGCTGTACAGAGGTTCCCTTTAATGCTAGAGGTGTACTTACGCGGTGGTGATATTGCTAGCAAAGAGTTTGCCATGTACAGATAATTTATCTTTATTTGGGTGTGCCACGGAAATGCTAGCTAATGTTATGAACTGGGTGTTGGATGTATTTTTCAAACATTGATATTCATTTTGGGACGGTTGAACTAGAACATTTTATATTCATGGAACTACGTGCACATGTCAAAAGTGGACATATCAGTCGGAATGCTCTGGATGTGTATGAATACCTTGCAAATAACAGCACCTGGAATGTAAACAATAAACGTGAACTAGCTGAAATTGTCGCTAGCAAAGACCTTTTAGTGCGAGAATCAAATAAAATCGAACGAGGCCAATTATAGGTTTGAAATGCGAAGAAGAGTTGAATCTTTACATACGTTTGATATGCAAAGAAGAGTTGAATCTTTTAATGGGAGAAATGGTTTCTTTATAAAGGTGGTCAAAAGAGGTTTAGAGCGACAAGCGATAACGTGAGAAATGATTTCCTTATATTTGTGGTCAAAAGCGGTTTAGAGCGACAGGCGATAACGTGTCCTCGTTTCCAGGTCATGGTTATTTGTGACGCAGCAAAAACTCGATGCATCATTTTCAAATTTGAGTTTCTCCCTCTTCTCTCTCTGTTACTAAATGAATATCCAAAATTTTATTTTAACGGTCCTAAATGAAGACGCGTTGAAAGGAACAAATCTTCAACCTATTGCCCAGTTTACTTTGCCTTGAGTCTTCACCCTCGTGATCCTCCTTGCAACCATCCCGCTTCGTCATATTGTAACCACCTATGAACAATGTGATAACAACATGCTTACATGGTCTTTGTCCTTCCATGTATACCAAGCAACCAATCACATACCTAGTTCCTGAGGATCCGTTCATGTTGATGTTGATGACTTGACCTCGTGTTCCTTATTTGCTGGCCAGCTTGAACCCATCACCCTACAATCAACATATCAATTCTTGAGACAACTTTTCACTTCCCAACGTGGATTTATTGGCTTCGCCACCTTCGAACCTTGGACTCCTCCCAGGAACCATATGTGGAAGTGTTAAATGTGGTGTACAACAACCTACCCTCAATCTACCAAGTTATGTTTTTGGGTAATCCTCCATATCCAGCGTTAGCATGCGACAACCAGCCTTCGCTATCGCACTGCGCATGGAAACCAAGTTTCTCTTAAGCCTCTGAATGTCCACATATTATACAATTGTATGAACCCTGTATCTCTGCTACATGTACTCTGTACCCTTTGCTTGAAATCTGCACAAAATCTACCCCGCACAAAATTTGTACTGCACATTCTGCACGCTGTTCCACTTACTCTACACACAAATCGCACACAGTCCGCACCCACCAAGGCCTAGAAACTTTTTCGATTCTTTCTTTTCATGACTTTATATCTCCAGACCCGTTGCCCAAATGTGATCCCATCAAATTTCCATATCGATCCATCTCAACCCATTTTCGTTGCTCCCAGCAAATCCTCAATAACACCAGATTCACCAAGATCTTCGTAGCCATGACCCTATCTGGATCTCTGCAACCTTGATCCTGAACATGTGCCCTAATACTGATTGAATCCTGCAGTCTCAAATCCATCTAAATCTATGAAACACTGATCCTATTTGGTCTAAGTAACATAAACCCGTTCAGTCTCCGCACCCTCCAATTCTGATATCTGTTTCAGCCCACATCCAATTGATTTCGAGCAGCCTGATCTTTCAGTTGAAGCTATTGATACCAACTGATGTAGAATATGTGATATCTCCTCTATGAGGCCCCACCATGCGACCATATAGGTTCTAGATTCTTCCTCCGTAATTTTGGTTTCCTTCTCCTCCTTGAGTACTTTGGTTCCGACTCAAACTCTTTTTTGGTTTAGACTTTCACCTAAATACCACTTCTTGTTGGTTGGACGTCCAAAATGGCAAATTGAGTACTTTGTTTTGGGACATAGTGAGTATATAATCATGCGATCTTCTTTTCAAGCAATTAGTTTTGCAAGTATAAAATTAAATATGTATATAGGGACAAAGTTTCTTGAAAATATGGATATTGAGAGGTATTATCTGGCTAATTCATTTTTAAAATATTACTATCTTGGCCCCTCATCTTTACATATTTTGCAACTAGGCCCCTAATGCTTTCAATGTGGCCCCTTGTGTGATATTACTTTCTAATTTCAAGAAGCCCTTAGACTTCATAGAATAATTCATTTTCGATCTTAGCACGTAACCTCCCCAAAATATTAAAAGACACAAATTAAACAAACAAACTAACAAAAGTATGAGAATAAAATAATAACTAAATTTAAGCGCACTCAATATAATGAGCAAGACTATTCGTGACCTATCCACAAATTTAATCAGTAAGTGTACTAAAGCAATAAAAATAATAAACTTAAGTAAATCTCATGAACAATTTACAAATAGACTAAACCACAAAACCGACCAAGATTACTTTGACTTCCGTACTATCAACTCACTAAATGTACCATGCGTACTATAATTTTATAATCAATTTCTCCAAAATTTATAACAACAGTTAAAAACTTAACAAGATTGTTAATATCTTAACTAAAAGTTAGATTATATTTTTAGAATTGATCCTAAATTTTAAAATAGCCTTGTGCAAGACTGTGCAGTACACAGACCTATAAACGTTGACATCCTTTGTGGCCAGGGTGGCAAGTGGGATTATTTAACAACTCCGTTAAGTTTTTGTTAAGGATTAACAACTGGTGTTACAATTCTCGGGGAAATTGATAATAAAACTATAGTATGCACGGTACATTTAGTGAGTTGATAGTACGAAAGTCAAAGTAATGTTGGGGGCATAGTACACGGGCTGGTTTTGTGGTTTACTCTCTACAAATGCAGAACGGTTTTACATAAATTTATGTACAAATATTTGACAGCAGCAACGACAGGAACAAAGACTTGGCAAGTAATGAAAAAAGAACAAGACTTGGGAGGGTGAAAGTGAAATTATTATAGTAGAAGAGAAGCGAACAGGGAGAAATTGGTAAATTAGATAAAAACGCAAACTCCTTAAAAAGCTTAAACCCAAAACCCTAGTTCATCACTCTCTCCCCCATTTTTTTTTAACGAAACGGAGCCGCTTCTCATTCAGCTCAGGTTTAACAGATAGGCAAATCATGCGACCTCCAAGAGGCGGCGGATTCGGTGGTCGCAGCGGCGGCTCATTTAGAGGTGGCAGGGATGGTGGCGGCCGCTTCGGTGGAGGTGGTCGTGGCCGATTCGGTGGAGGTGGTGGTCGCTTTGGCGGCGGCGGCCGTGGTGGTTTTCAAGAAGGTCCTCCTGATGAAGTCGTAGGTCTGTCTGTTCGTCCTCTCTCTCTGTTGTATCTATATTTATTTTTATATATATATAACACACGTTGTGAATAAACCTATCCCTAATTGGTTTTCTGAATTCGGTTTTCGTAGAGGTATCGGCATTTGTTCATGCGTGTGAGGGAGATGCAGTGACAAAGCTCACAAATGAGAAAATACCATACTTTAATGCCCCAATTTATCTCCAGAACAAGACCCAAATTGGCAAAGTTGATGAGATCTTTGGTCCTATTAATGAATCTGTAAGTTGATTTGACCATTTTTGAATCATGATTTACTCTTTTTTTTTTCTTCTTCAAATAATAATTTGGAAATTTTAAAATAATTGAAAAGAGAAAATTTGGTGGGAGTTGAGTTACTTGATTCATTAGAAGAAGTTTGTGTTTTTGTTTGTTTATTGATGTTTTGTAGTGGAGAATGTTAAAAGGGCTTTGTTGTTTTTGTTGAATATTGCAGTTTTTCTCAGTAAAAATGATGGAAGGAATTGTAGCAACATCGTACGCAGCTGGAGATAAGTTCTTTATTGACCCAGGGAAGCTGTTGCCTCTTGCCAGATTTCTTCCTCAGCCAAAGTATGTTTGCTTAGACTTGCTACTTATACATGGTTTTATGGATTTATTCATATACTCCCTCCGTCCCGGAAAGTTAGTCCCATTGTAGCTTTTAACTTGAATCAACATTGAGCAGTAACTTAAATTAGTTTTAACTATTGTAATAAAAATCTAAATCTTGTTATTGATACACCATTGTAAATGTTATCAATAAGAAGATTTAGATTTTCATTAGGGTAATTAAAACTAACTTAAATTGTTGCTCAAAGTTTACTCAAGTTAACAACCAAAAAAATGGGACTAACTTTTTGGGACGGTCGGAGTATTTTATTAGTATTATTGAGTTATGTGGGGTCTTTGATTGATGTCGATTGAACAAATATAACTATGGTGATAAACAAGTACTCCCTCCGTCTCAAATGGATGTTCAAAAAAAAAAATTAAATTTGCGGATGAACACCAGACGTGTGCTTCTACTGGTGGTGGTTACGAGAGAGTTGTTTTTGTTGCTTGATACCTGAACTTGGAAATATATTTTTGCATGTCATGGCAGTGGCCTTGGCCCTAAAAGGATTTGGAAGGTTTAGAACCTCATTGATGGAAATGCGAGTTTAAAAGAAATTGGATTTGAATGTCCTCAAATTGGTCAAGTCTAGACTTCAGATTTTTGCTTAGTTTTTTTCTTGCACTCGTGTCTGATTATTTTTACTCCCTCCGTCCCAAAATGATCTTCTCATTTGCCATTTCTCATTGTCCTAAAGAGTTCTTCGTATATTTACAATTTGCGCTTAAAAGTGCATAAACAAAACATGGCTAGTGAATTGTGTCATATTTTAAAAAGTTCGAATAATCGAATGAAAAGATTATTTTGGGACAGAGGGAGTAGTATTTCTTCAATGCTTCCCCAAGTCGACTGATGCATGTAGTTACTCTTTATGTATGGTCAAATGTCTTTGGCTTATAAACAAGATCTATGTGTGTTTGTGTGAATTCATGGAGTTAAGATCACGTTGCTGTGAAGTGTGAAGTCCAAAGTTCTTTCACATATGTAGTTCAAGTGCATATATTTTTATTTGTTAGCTTCAATGGTGCATTATGTTGTTGCAGGGGAGCCTCTGGTGGAAGAGGTGGAGGACGTGGAGGTGGAAGAGGTGGAGGACGTGGAGGTGGACGTGGTGCTTTCCGGGGGAAGAGGTCCTCCGAGAGGTGGTGGCAGAGGAGGTGGTTTCCGTGGTGGTGCTGGTGGTGGTCGTGGTAGGGGCAGAGGGAGATATTAGTATGCCCTTGTACTTCATTATTAGCCCTCATCCTTCCTTACCAGCTCATCTTTCAAGGATATTTTCAACTTAAGCTTTATTGTTATTTTATTACAACATTTTATTGTTTATGGAATGAGCTAGCTTTTATCTATGTTATCATAAGTATGTTATTTATGCTCATTCTCAGAATCTCTTTACTTGCAAATCCTCCGTTCCAAAATGATCCTCCCACTTATTGCCATTACTACAAATGAACTTCAACTATCATAATGAAAATCTGAAACTAATTATTGATAGTATTGTTGATGGTGTATAGGTAGCAAGTTTTAATTTTTTCATTAGTATAATTAAGTCAACTTAAAATTATTGCTCAAAGTTCATTCGTAGTAGCACTCGAAAAAAAGTGGAAATATCATTTTGGGACAGGAGAGTTATTTTACCTTCACTGTAAGAAGTTCCATTATGTCTTCATGACTTGTTCCAGAAATATTAAGGAAAGAAAAGAAAAGAAAGCGATTTCGATCAATGAACAGAACTCATAAAAACAAATCAATCTCATCAAATCCCCTTTAATTAAACATCTCAATTGTCAGAAATGACAATGAAAAACACAGGACTAGATGAAGATCAACGGTACAATAAATATGATTAGAACAAAGTTTTTTAAGCTGTAACTAGTATTAAGAAGTGCATAATAAACAGGAGGCAACCAAATAAGCCTCCTTGGGGAAGAAGCACTTCATCCTTTATTCCATTCATTCATAACAACAAGACTTTATTTCCTCAGGCTTCCCATCCCCTGAGGATTGTTGCTCGGGCCACACGATTAACTCCAAGCGTAAAAGCTCCCATACGAAGATCACAGTTGTGGGTTTTGCACATCTCCTTCACACCCTTGAAACCTTGTGTCATGTATGTCTTAAGCTCATCATTCACTTTTTCCTCGGTCCACATAAATCCTTGAATATTCTACAATCCGACAACAAAGATATTAAATTTTGCGTCTAATATGCCAGAAAGTACTCCCACCGTCCCAAAATGAATGTACATTCATTGTTCTTGATCAAGAACAAGCATTCATTTTGGGACGGAGGGAGTATTAGGATACTAAGTTGAACAGATACAAAGGGTAGAAGAAGAATATTGAAAAAAATTGGTAAGGTGAAATGTGATATTACCTGAACCCACTCAAAGTAACTAACAGTAACCCCTCCGGAGTTGGCATAAATATCTGGGAGGATTACCACGCCTTTCTTTTTCAAGATCTGAAGACGAATAAAATTGTTATTTCGCTGAATACAATTTACTAATGGGATATGATTCTAAGCAAAAACTAACCTCATCAGCTTCTGGATCAGTGGGATGGTTTGCAGCTTCAATAATGAATTTAGCTTTAATATGATTTGCGTTATCCCTTCACATATATGATCAGACATTTTCAGAACAGAACACATAATAGAATTAGTACTGTCATACTCCCCCCGTCCCAAAATGATCTTCCCACTTGTTATTTTCCATTGTCCCAAAAAGTTCTTCCCATTTCTACAATTTGGTCTTAAAAAGTGCATAAACAAAACATGGCTCGTGAAGCAAGTGTTCATATCCTTAAAAAGTTTGAATACTCGATAATCATTTTGGGACGGAGGGAGTAGTATTGAATCAATGAATCAAGTAGAAGTGTTTTGAAGTAAAAAGGTTATATGAAAGAACCTGTTAATTACACCACCAAGAGCTGCTGGTATGAGGATATCACAATCTTCAACTAAAATGGAGTCGGGTTCAATATGATCTGAACCGCTGAAACCTTTGACTCCACGAGTCTCTTTGACGTGATTAAGAAGGCTTGGTATGTCAAGTCCATTGCTGTTCTTTATTGCTCCAGTTATATCGCTCACTGCTACAACCTTTCCTCCATTTTCATGAATGAGCTGAGAAGCCCAAGATCCAACATTTCCAAATCCCTGAGATAGATAATAAGAACAAGACCCCAATTAGAAGACTGTTCTATATTATGTTTTAGATTCTAAAAATACAACTGTAAGAAAATCAAGTAAACTATCAACAACATTCATAGAACTTCACATAAACAAGTAGATTTGTCTGAATACTTGTTCAAAGTTTGATTGAACCGAGAAAAAAAAAAGTCAATTTTTTCTTTTTTTGGGTGGCGGTGTATTAAGAAAGAATGATGCACCTGCACAACAAAGCGTTGACCAGCAATGCTTCTTCCATGCTCATTAAGCAGGGCCTCTGTTGCAAACAAAACACCCCTTCCTGTAGCTGCATCTCTTCCTAGTGATCCTCCAAGATCCTGATTAAAAAAAACAATAGTAAAAAGATCAAGCCTCTCATATCTATAATGAAAAGAAACAAATCATTGTGACAAAAAGTTATGTCTTCTAGGCGATTTAAATATATACGTAGAATTCATGATTTTAAACTCGTCATGAGAGAACCCATAGCTGGTTAGATTGTGTATACTTACAGTAGGTTTCCCAGTCACAACAGCAGGGGAATAGCCATGAAATTTAGAGTATTCATCAAGTATCCAAGCCATTGTCTGTTTAAACACACGAAATAAAAACACTTGGTTCAATTAAATTAGGCCACTATAAAATGTATCACAGTTGCATAAAGATCGTCACGGACCTGTGGATTAGTTCCCATATCTGGGGCGGGAACATCAGTGTGTACACCAATCAGATCATGTATCTTCTGAGTAAAAACTCTAGTAAGTCGTTCAAGCTCAGAAATGCTTAACTCTCCAGGATTACATCCAATCCCTCCTTTAGCTCCTCCATAAGGTATATTAGCCACTGCCGTCTTCCAGGTCATCAACTGTGCTAACGCATTCACCTCATCCGGGTCAACCTATGCATTATTTAAAAAAACTTCAGAACCAAAAAAAATGATGAGAGAATTGTGAATTTGAAGTGCTTATCGAATTAAGAAGGCTGAATAACCTCTGGATGGTATCTGATCCCGCCCTTCATGGGCCCACGAGCATTGTCGTGCTGCACTCTGAAACCGACAAAAGATGCCAATGTCCCATCATCCTTTGGTATGGTACACTCAACCTGCAGTTTTATGATCATAATTCTTAAGTGTGTGCTCAATTGGGAGCAATCAAGAAAGGGAAATAAATAGTATATGGTTTTGGAAGCAAGAAATTAGATTAAAAAAAACATCTTTAATATAACTAATAAACAAGAACCTTGATTTCCCTAAATGGGATAAGCAAACTCTTCTCGAGCTTTGAGTCCAATCCCAGAAGCCGAGCTGCTAGCTTAAAGTTTCTGTTTGTTGCAACTAGAGCATTCATCTTGTTCAAGAAATATTCCCCAAAAACAGCCTAAAAAAGAAACAGAAGTCAATGTACAGACAGAAGAGAGGTGTGGATAAATAGCATGTTTCATCCCATTTATATAGTGTTATGAAAAACAAAATAAATAAATAAATAAAATGAAAATAGTACCAAAAGAAAATGTATACAAAAGAACAATGTATAAGAAAAGAAACTGACCAGTTTAATACTCCCTCCGTCCCAGCCTAAGTTTCTTACTTTCCTTTTTAGTCTGTCCCAGCTTAAGGTTCTTAGTTGCTTTATTACCTAAAATGGACTATGGGACCCACTTGTCATTCTCACAACAAAAACTCCCTACCCACTTTATCTCTCCTACTTTCTCTTACTTACTTTTTCATACTCACAACATTTACTTTTTCTTAATCTCCGTTTAAAGTCAAACTCAGAATCTTAGGCTGGGACGGAGGGAGTATATATTATCATAACTTGATCCATAAATTAGTATCACATGGCTGATTACTTGCAAAAATACTGTTTATAGGAAGCTTAAAAGTCAAAGTCAAAGTCAAGGACAAATGCATAACAATTTATCTAGCTGTTACTACCATATAAATATAAAACAAAATCCCCCTTTGTGTTTGATTTCATATCCATTACATTCAATTCAGGCCAGCTAATTGCCATCTTTCTGTATGTCTAGTCCCATATAATAATCTGTTTACGCTATGAACAGTTCGTCTAAATTTAATAAGAATGCTGATGACAACTAAGTTTATGTTAATACGATAATTTTACCAAACTATGTATTAGTATAATCAAGTTATGTTGGGTTCTCTGAATTTATTCAACTACTAAGATAATAAGCATTTATCGATTCGCCACATAACAATCTAGTCAGCAAATCGAGCCTAACACATCGTAGTCTTGCTGATCATTCATTCACATCTTAACTACCCATTACGCGGCGGCCAAAAGCAGCCACTTATGATTAAACAATGTTCTGATAAGAACACAAGGACAGAGACTAAAGATGCAGATTTTCCAAAGTCAGTTAGGCAAAGGGGAAGTACTTCTATTACTTAATCAGTAAAAGAATGGTTTGGCTAAAATACAAAGAGAAAATTTTTGGGGAAACTAGTTTCTTCATAAGTTATAAAAAGTCTTGTTTTTATAGGGTTTAAGGTTTAGAGTTTATGGTTTAAGGTTTAGGGTTTAAGGGTTAAAAACAGGACTTTTTATAACTTATGGAGGAACTAGTTTTTCCTCCAAAACACACTCAAATACAAATACATATGCCTAAAATACAGAATTGTGGAAAATGTAAAGCCATTTTTTGCATTAGCCAGAGTTGCTTTGAAAAATGGATTAGTATATCAAAAATTATTGTAAATATGAATGAGATTGAATACAAATAAACTTTGCTTTGTTTGCACACCCGTAATGTTATTTAGTACACGAGTAAATTGCGAAACAGACATGCGTACTATCAGATTATTGCAACTTCTCAATGTCACCTGCATACTTTAGTTTATTAACAAGTCGACCAACTTTTTTAACTGGTGTTAAAAACTTAACGGCATTGTACAAATATATACTTCAAACACAGTATTGTACCATTTAAAATTTTAAGCATATATGTACGGTTATAATAAATAATTTTACGACTATACTAAATAATTTTACGGGCGTGAATAACAATTTTTGTGGGCAGTATAGGGTTGGCTATATGAGGACGAAAGTAATGGCTTTAAAAAGTGGCAAGTAAAAAAGGCCTAGCCCAATTGTAACAGATTTGTCTTATTGGGCCTAAAATGGGCCCAAACAAGCACGGAAACCCAGACGACTCGGGCATCAACCCTGGTCTTGCTGCAACATTAAAGGGTTTTTGTTTCAAACAATTTAGGTATCGCTAGCTTCCAAGAAACCCATCCATATCCACCCAAATGTCTCTATTTGGTACCCACTAGTTTGGTATATATGCATGTTGGCATTTATATCGAAAAAGTTGTTTTATCCAACATCAAATTATTTTGAGGTACCAAGGGTCTCATGGTCCAATGGTATTCGGGTGTGTGGGTAAGGCTTTCATTTAGGTGGAGGTAGCAGGTTCGACTCCCTCTAATTGTCTTAAATGAATGAAATGTAACTAGTTTGTAAAAAAAAAAAAAAAAATGAGGTGAAGGACAAAAACTTGTGTCAGGACGGGGCAAACCCATTTTCTCTCTTATCGAAATCCGTTCCATGTATGTGTGAGACACTCTCACACTAGACTTCCTGAAATGTTGGTAGTATTTCTAATCTTTTCTTATCTGGAGTTAATTTTTTTATATCACTTTGTATATCCAAAATACTCCGTCCGTCCCAATTTAAAATTAAAAAAAAATTAGGTTCGAGAACTAAGGAAAAAGTGATGTGTTATTAGTGTAGATGGCTTGGTAGGAAAGAGAAAGTGGGGTAGAAAATAGTTAGTGGGTAATTGTTGTTGTGAGTATGAAAAGTAAAGCCCATAAATAAAGAAGTATAAAAAACTTTCTTTTTTTTTCTGGAAAAATAAAAATCCCTAATTTACATGCTTAAACCTTTTGCATTCAACTTATCTTAATGCCATTATTCCTTCAAATATATATATATATATACATATATAAAATTCCAGTATAAATTTGAAAGCAGGAAAAAGAAATAAATCACAAGGAGAAAATCAAGAAAGAAAATGATAATACCAAAATGTACACATTAATAGTATTACTAATGTAATGTAAGTTCATAAACAAAGGCGGCGTACCGATAAAAACCGGAGAATGAATTTGATCAGAGAAAAAAATCCAACGGCGGCGGCGGCGAACGACAATCAGCAAGCTTCAAACGGTGATCGCCGGTGAAATCTACAAATTTATAGAAAATTAAGGTATAAGAAAGATAGAATAAGAATCGGAATCTTATTCCCTACTTGTCAACAAGCTAGAGAGAGAGATATATATAGATCATTACAGAGTGAATATATGCGTCTGTGTATGTATGTACAATGTTAGGGTTCCGTCAGACAGAATCCAATTACTCACACTTCCACTTTTATATGTGTGTGTGTGCAGTGTGTGAAATTCAAAATTAAGGGCGGAGCAAATGCGAAGAGAGATAGGTGAAATCTTACTCGAAATCCCACCTTCAATTAATAAACAATTTCTCTCTCGAATTATTTCATGGAGCAATTCCAATAGGTGTATTTATAGAATTTGGGAGATGGGTGAAAATTGAAATTGATCAATTTTAGGTTCGGATTCAGTTTCCTTTTTTTTTTTTTTTTACATTTTTGATTTTGAAAAAGAGAAGAGGTGAAGATTTCGATCACTACCAAATTTCTGTTTTGTAATTTTGTTAGGTATTAATGGTGTAGATTCAGATCAGATAAGAACATCAACTTCTTTTGTTCTTTTCTTTTCCCTAATTTTGACTTTTGTTTTAGGATCTTTCATGCAATTTTTATAGAGATTTAGGGGTTTTTTGTTTCTGTGATTTTCAAAATTTAGGAGGATTAGAGAAAATAGAGTGTCGACTGAAAAAACAAAGAAAGGGGAAGATTTTTCCTTTTAGATGTATGACTGGATAAGGTAGAGGAACCCCTCCAAGTAACCATTCCTCATCTAGGGTTGGAGCAGTTGGACTCATAACAGTTGAATATATTTTTATAAAAAATAATTTACATTTTACAATGGATGTGTTAAATTTTGGATTTCGAACCGCTCCACCAAGGAGTTAGCTCCACCCAATGGTGGAGATCAATGCCAACTCATTTTTCCTACACCCAACGGTTCAGATAGAGCCAAATTCGGTGGGACTCATAAAAGTGGGAGCTATTTTGACCGCCCCTGATTTGTGTGTGTATGTGGCCTTCATCTTAGCCATTGGGTGGAGATGTGTAGCAAATTGGGTGGAGCGGTTCTGGGTCCTTAAATTTTACGTGTATTGCATTTTATCGAAAAAACGTGAAAATAAATACAACTTTTTTTTTTTTACATGAGTTGCATTTTGTAGCAGCATAAATCTGCTTACTGTACACAGTTGGATTAAACACAAATCACAAATCATTTACTCCCTCCGTCTCATAAAAACATGAATTAAAGAAAAATAGGTGGTTTGAGTAGGAAGGATAGAGAAAATGGGGGTAAGGAATTGTAAGTGGATAGTTGTTGTGAGTAGGAAGGAGAGGGAAAGTGGAGAAAATCTTTTCAATTTTTTTGGTAAGAGAGATTTTTCAATGAAAAGTTTGTTATGTGATGTAGGAAGTATACTTTTGGTCCGTCCCAACTGATTTGAAACCTCCACAAAATAGCCAATTTTTAATAATTTTATATTGAATCCATCCCACCACGTATTCTCTCTTTTCATTTTCCACCAGTCAATTTATTCAACCAACACTACTATTTACTCCACTCATTATCTTTCTTCATTTTCTACCACACATTTTTTCTTAATTATTGTGTCCATCTGTTAAGTCTCATGTGAGACTCACTTATAAGAAAATTAATCTCAAATGTAAGGATTAATATGAGATAATGTGGTCAATGAGTTTTCACAGACACAACATATTCTATTGCCTCTTACATAATTTGATTTCTTCTACCCTAAAAAATAAATAAATAAATTATGAGACAAATATGAGAAATTCAATGGTTGATGTTGCATGCTGCAGCAACACCGTAATTTTTTTTAAGACATGAGCAATTAATTCTGGATCGCTAGTGACCTAACTCCTATAAAATCCTCAAGATTTGATACACATTAATTTCAATTTTTAGCCATTATAGTTTTATTTATCACTTAGAAATCTAATGCACATTAACGAGTTAATATTTCAGTATAATATTTTACAATTTTACAACAGATAATAAAATAGTGTATAAGTGAAAGACAAAAAAAAAAAAAAAAAAAAAAAAAACAAAACTAAACATTTATAGTGCATACTTGTTGAGAGCCAAGTGAGAGGTATAAAAATTACAAAAAAAAAAATCTCACAAATCATATGATTGATGTTATAATCATCAAACGATAAATTCACCTCACGATGCATTACATAATCGATATATTAGAACTTGAATTAGCTGGTAGTTCTGAGAAGTAAATTTATGGAAGTTTTCGTAATGACAAAATAACGTTTTAAATGGGATTTGTCGATACCTCTCAAAGTATATAATTGGAAGTTACCATAACGACAAAAATATCTATACTACAATAGAAAGCAAGAATAACCGCTTTACAAAGAGCGGCTGTGATTGAATCTCAGAAAATGATCTAACGACCTAAAATTAATCTAAAACAACCCACTATCCCACTTCCCACGGTAGTTATGTAACCTCTTCACTCCAAAAAAAGAAAGCTTTCACTGATTCGGATTGGTACATGGATTATCCAAAAAAAGGGGACGGATACAAAAACATGATAGAAATGCTAAAAAAAAAAATGATCCTTAAGGTGATGAGTTTGGGTAACAAAAAAGAGGAAATTGAGTTGAGGTTAGGGATTTATGTGAGAGGACAAAATTAAATGGGGTTCTTTCTTCCTTTCCATACTGTCGCCGTGCCAGCGGCACGGGTAAAAATACTAGTTCTTTTACAATGGATCTCGTGTAAGGACATGGCTTGCAACACAAGTCATTTAGACTTCCATTTATAAAATTATGATTATAATGTTAATTTATAAAGTATAGTTGATAATAAAATGTGTAGAATTCCTGGATATATAATTACCTAATTGTGATGGGCAAAAGGGTAATATAATATCACTAAGCTTCTTGAAAGGGTGTAGTCCCTAGGTGAAGTGACACAATGTTTCCTATTTAAAGGCCCTTCCATCAAGCCTAGAAACAACTATTCATTCTTGTTATCTCTCCTAAATTCTCTTCACATTATTGAAGTACTTGAGAGATTAAGAAGACACTATTACTTAGAAGATCTTCATTCCCTACTTCTTCTTCTTCATCTTATTTCTCCCTACATCATCCATGGATTCAACAGGTATATATTTTATCGCTTCCGCTTCATCTCTTCCTCAATTATATTCTAAAGTGAGTGTGGCATTCAGTGATTAAAATTGTTCCAACAATTGGTATCAGAGCCCCGCTCATCTTTAGTTTAAGTTTGAGTTCTTTTTTTTGGAAAGTGTATACTTTCAATTTTGATTCATTTTCCCTGTTGAATCATTAAGTTTTGATGTTGATTAGGGACTCTAATTCGTTCATAGAGCACTGATAATCATCATCTAAAATTCAGAAAAGGTTGAAAGTTTTGTTCATTAAAACTAAATGGTTCAAGTGTGACTATCCCTTCATAACATGGTTTTATGTTTTCGTGTATACCATGTGGATCTACTCACTTGATTCCATTAATTTTAAGGCAAGATTATCCCTAAATAACATGGTTTTATGTTTTAAGTACATACCATGTGGATCTACTTGCAATTCATGGCCTTTTGGGAATAAATTAAACAAATTCAGAAAGTGCAGAAAATGGGTTGCTCGGCCGAGTCATTTGTTTTGCTCGGCCGAGCATATGAAAAGGCGCGAACTGCTCGGCCGAGCACATGAACATGCGCCAAAAATGGCATAAACCGGTCGGACCTTTGGTCGAGTTCGGTCCGTTTCTCTTGAATACCCGGTCGGGTCTTTGGTTATGCCCGATCGGACCAAGACTTGCGCGGCCGAACATTTGGTTTTGCACGGTCGAGCATTGTATGTCAAATAAGGCATTTGTTTCTGATTAAGGTGCTCGGCCGAGCACATCATGTGACTCGGCCGAGCAGCTCGGTCGAGCGTTTTGTTTAGAGCGGCTGAGCATAATGTGACAAATTGACCAAAACATTCTGATTAAGGTGCTCGGCCGAGCACTTCATAAGACTCGGCCGAGCAGTTACTGTTCACAGGTTTGAATTTTCTAAGTTTTGCACTATTTTGTTTTTCCCTTGGAACAAAACCTACATTATTTCAAACCTAAAAAGTTATGATTAATTATATGCTTTGACAATTTTATTCATTGTTTAAATAATATTGTCGCCTAATGATTTACGTTATTTAAACCCTTAAATTGTAATGTGTTGGATGTTTAAGTTAATATGTGAATGACTTGAATTTTCCAAAAGAAGATCTTGACATTTGACTAAACTTAGGCATTCATGTGGTAACAAATAAAATGAACATTAGGATATTTTCTTAGGTACTTATGTCGGCCCAAAGGAAGATTAAGTATTTATTAAAATATAAGTTCAAATTACTTGTTACCTAAGGCAATCATTTATGAGTCAACTCGCAATCCAAAGATTAGTTTTGATGTCATGTTGATTGTCTTATTGATGGATTTCGTTGATATAATTAATCATTTTTCATTTTGTAGTTTCTTATTCATGTTTTTGTTTTCATTCTTTTTTGTTCTCAAAACCCAACAGATTTACTTATTGCTTCATCTGTGATTACTGCTATGAGTACTTTACCGATGCTTAACGGGACTAATTTTAAAACTTGGAAAATAAATTGATGATGATCTTAGGCTATATGGACATAGATTACGCATTAAGGGAACCGTTTCCTCTTCCTCTTTCTAATATAAGCACTCAAGAAGATTGCTTAAATAATGAGAAGTGGGAACGCTCCAACCGCGTGAGCCTAATGATCATGAATATAGTTGTCCCGGAGACCATTTTGGACGGTGTCTCCAAGGACGTTGATGCTAAAACATTCCTTGATATGATTGAGGGATGTTTGGCATCTACCTCTTCTCATGGGACAAAGAGAAAAGGGAAGGACATTGCGGTTGCAAGTAAAAAGAAGCTTAAGGGATTATCTCATGATCATAAAGAGGAATGCTTCTTTTGCAAGGAACCTCACTCACATGAAGTACGACTGCCCTAAGTATCACGCTTGGCGTGCTAAGAAAGGTATGTCATTTGGAATTATTTGTGATAAAGACTAATTTGGTTCATTTCCTACATATACATAGTGGTTGAATTATGTTACAACAACTCCATAATGAATGTCTATGTAGGATTGCCTGAAATACCGAAGTCCTGGAGAAGATGAAGGATTCATCTATATGGAAGCCGGGATCCGGTTGAAGTGAAAGGCATCGGGAATTTGGTTATTGTTAAAGTGCTTAGTGTTATTTGTATAAATAATACATTTGTTGTCCGTCATTTAGACGGAATTTGATATTTATCACACTATTGAACAAAAAAGGTTATTTTGTTCATCTTTTTAAATGTGATTTTATTTTAAATTCCAAGGTTGTTGGTACTAGTACTTTGTCAAGTGTTCTTTATTTACTTGACATTATTCAAACAATAAATGTGTCCCTTAAATAATGAAACCAAAACTAGAAAGCAAAAGTTATCAAGTAAAGTTTATATTTTTATTAAAGCATAGGCATTGGGTCATATTTCCAAGAGAAAAATTGATAAGCTTATGTTAAAGGAAAATCTTAAACAAACTTGATAATTTGGAAAATACTTTTGCATAAATGCCTTAAAGTAAATTTACAAACATTATAGTATTCTCGAGAGCATCAAGTGTCTCAATGAACTAATGCATTCGGATATTTGTAGGCCATTAATTATTCCTTCATGGAAAAGGTCAACAATAGTTATTATGTTCAAAATGACTAACTCTTAGTTTGAATACATTTATTTGCTTCATAAAATATTGAGTTTGGACGTTGTAAAAGTCTTATAAAGACAAAGTTGGAAATCAACTTTGAAGACTATTAAGAACATTAGGGTCATTCATGATGGTGTATACATCTTTGGAATGATTGTTAAAAGAACAACGTCTAGGTCATTTTTACTCGCTATTTTGAAAGAGTGTGGGATTATCTCTCTCTACATTGAGCCGGGTACGCTAACATGAATATTGTAATAGAGACATATTGAAATCCTTAAGGATATGGTAATAAGTATGTTTTATACTTCTCTTACCTCACTCATTATGGGCGATACGTTAAAGCCGCAACCTTTATTCTCATTAAAGCTCCCTCTAAGACTACTAATATAAACCCTTAATGATTTAAGGACGCGTTCCTTATTCGTCCTTAAATCATATTCATTTATGGGGTTGTCTAGCATAAGGATTAACTTTATAAGTCTACTAAGGGCAAGTTAGACGTAAGATATTAGTAGTTATTCATGGGTAAGCCGAGAGAACTAGGGGATATATAAATTTTACAACCCGAAAGTTAGAACGTTTTGAAAAACGAGAAATGCTAGGTTCTTTTAAGGATGTTTGAATTTAGTGGGAGAATTTGGAGTAATATTTTGAATTTGAAAAGGAAGAGGAAATTCATTTGTATGGAATCCATTTATATACACTTCCCATAGTTCCAATTGGATATCAAGTTTTGAACTT